>JAGJTL010005996.1:553605-571867 GCA_022063505.1 Calosoma granatense | reverse complement strand
TATATATATATATACTATAGTTGTAGTATCTACTATAAGATGTAGCAAGAAACCAGTGGAACAGTAGGAATACTTGCAAATGTTAAATATCAACTATTACTTCGTATTAGTGTGTTAATTTGAGGTCACAAGGGATGTATGAATGTGGTAGTTGTGCGGCTGATAGCTTTGGTCTGTGGTCGACAATGTTTAGACAGGTCTTGTATGACTACACAATGATATGGTGGTGATGGTGATGCTGATGATGGACAGATGATTCGCCGCTCAGCGAGAAATTAATGATACGAGCGTCAATGATTTATAAGCGGCTATTTATTTACTGATTAGCTCTTGTGATAAATTAATATATGCACAATAGACAGATCGAACAAATGACTCTTATTTAACGAGTTGTTCGAGAGTAAAAATCAAAATTTGATCATCAACAACATTGAAGTTAAATTACGTTGCTTGCCTATAGACAAATTCAATTTTGTAAATGTTGTTCCATAACCTTTCAGGCGAACAATTAAAAAACAATATATTTCAAAACTAGGTCCAATAAATATTAAAATTTAAATTGTTTCTGTTTTAAATTCAATTCACATACGAAATCCCGATAAATTGTTTCCCAAATGTGCCATTATGTTCGGTAATTTAACATTCATAATTTCATTATTACACCTGTTTTTGTCAATATGTATCATATGTAACATATTACTGTTAATTAATGCTGTCAGAGTATATTATATTGCATGTAATTAATATAAAATAAAATACGTAAATATGTATGTACTAATTAAATATTACAGTCAACACGATTTTAATAATCATTAAGCCATAGTGCAGCATTAGGAGTTAATTTTTAATTAGAAATATGTACATATCATGTTGCTTTGATGCTTTGTTAATTTGCATATCATGAAATGAAATACCGGTTTCACTAATTGAATACAGTCCGCTGGCAGAGTCTCAAAACTTACACTGTAATTAATAAGTCTTTTCTTCTGTACATACGGCAGGTGTACATGGACAGCACAAGACATTCCAAGTAATTTATGGGCTCATTAAAACCACTATATTCCGGAATAAACTCATATCTTTCTTTCCGCATTATTCCTCCGCTCATACTTCCTTCCCTCGCTACACGGAGGAGCTCCATGATAAATAGTTGGACTTTATATCACATTTATTCGAATATAAAAATTCCACTCCACCTCCTCATCCACGTTGTCTTCTCCTATTTTCTTTTTTCTAATTGAATCCATCTATGATAAATAGCACTGGACGTGGGTTTTTTTTTCTTCAGCTTTTGTTACCTACATTTACTTTATATGGCAATAAAATATGACCGGAAAATTAAAATTTTTCAGTTAAGACTTTTGCGGATAAGTTTATGCACGCTGTAAAAAGTTTTCAGTTTCAGTAAGTTTTGTGTTGCGATGCAACGCGACCGTAATACCCCTAGATTAATACTGTCTGAATGGTTTTATTTTTAATGTCGAAAAGTTACCGAAGTATACAGAATTCATGTCTACGATTCTTTGAATATTGTCTGACTGGAATAAGATACCTGATAGCGGATAGAAATACTGTGATACGTAGAATACTTGCTCCTTACAATACGAGTCAAGATACTCTTCATAATTGATTCCCAATCACTACAATGCTTTGATAATTGGTTAAATGAAATGTTATTTAGTAATAAAACAGTAAATGAGACATCTATCTTCTTATTATCTGCCAGAGTATATGTTAAAAGCGTCCTGCATCTTCTATACATTCTACTCAAAGTTTATGATAAGATTACGTATGACAGGTTATACTAACAAAGGCTATTTTCTTTTTGGCTTTTTGGTACAAAGTTTTACACTAAGCCACGTGGCTATTACAATGGAAAACACCGGATATAAACTTTGTTTAGTTTTGAACTGTTACTCGTTTCATCATTAATTTAAATTAAGCTGATTGTGCAAAGGAAACTAGAGCTTGGGCTACAATGTACTTGAGTGTAAATTGTGTTAACAGTCCGTGCACATACACACACACACACACACACACACGGTCGTGTAACATAATCTCATTTTATTTCTTCTATTCTACACACTCGCAATGTACAAGTGTGTAGAATATTCTGCAAAATAACCAGCAGGAGTACTTTAAAGTGCAACGGAGACTTGGCTTGTAATTTGCATTAGTTCTATCAAGAGAATATTATGTTTGATCAAGAATATTAAAATAGAATTTAGAATAATATTAATATATACACACATAGACTTTGTGACAATGAGTAATGTTTTTTTTAATCTAGTTTAATTATACACACAATGAAACATACTGTATGCAGAGAGATGAAACATACACACACAGCCACAGCCAGATGCACACTCGCATATGCTTATAAAAAATAACATTACCCAATGGCAACACACTGTACTATGCATTTTTATATGACATTTTAAAAGTTCTGCTCTTTGTAAAGTTTCCATATTAAAACAATACTTTTGTTGGAAACAAATTTAATACACATGTCGCTACATACAGGACTTGACTTTTAACTGACAATCAAACCAAACATTCGTACCAACATACCAACAACAAAATGTTTATTCAACAATATGGTAACGTACGTACGTGTATGAGTTGTTTTTGGAAAATACATGTAACACACAGTTAATTTGCTTAACAAAGTTTGGTAGTTGTTTTGCATCAGAAATATTCATGGCATAAATTTCATGAATCCATACGCATGAAGCCAATAAAAGGCCTCGTGAAATACATGAATGAAAATTAAAGCGCCGTAAAAACGAAACGAGCTAATTTGAAAATTTATAATGACACGTAAAATGTATGTACAATAGCCAGGGAACTACATGTGGATGAGGGTGAATAGGTTTTTCAGTATACCATTGTCTGCTATTATATTGATTTGTACGTGTGTATTGTATTGAAATGAAACTAACGCACAATTGTAAAATATTAAAACAATACGCGATTAAATTGAATTGTATACTCTACTCATTAATTCCAGAATCATATTATCAACAATAAGTTCTGGAAACATGAAATACGTAGAGCCTGCGTGTACAAATGTTGTCGGTTTTCATGTGACGAGAAAAAAACACAGTTTTCTGTTTTATATTCAAATTACTGCACATATTTACACCAACTTTAATGAAACAGTGGACAGCGAGGAACAAAAATTAACAAAAAAATGTTTTGATTATAATTTCTAGTCATCTAAACTGTCTGGTCGCCAATAAATCAAAGCTCCATGAACGTAGACTGGGGAAAGAAGTTAGAGAGGCCAAGGGGGCAGCCTACCAATAATATATTTCGCATTTTTTTGTCTTCGTGCTTCAATGCCCTTGTCAAATGGGTTAATAGAAAAGTGTTGTCATGCCAGAACGACATTATTATCCAGCGCCAACTGCGTATAAAGCTAAAACTGATTTTAACTTTTTTTTCTTATATTTTTTATAAGCAAATCTGTTTCTTTTGTCTTTGGTACAATTGTGAATAAATTTAATGTAGCGAATATATTTTATGAATATCACAGTAGTGCACTTAAATGGACGTGGATTCTCGTCTAAATGGTTTGAGAATAATTCTATATATTTTTCTATACAGAACCTAGTCCAATGTGAGTCTATTCATTTCAGTTCTGATATGGACAAAGCTTTAAAGAGATGCTTTCTTCTTGAGATCTATGTAGGTATATTGAGAATAATTACTCCTTTAACAAATCCCTTTCGTTATCAAACGCAACCATCTAAAACGGGGCACAGATAATATCTGTGTTACCAGCATCCTGATAATAACTTCTTCTCGTAAAGAAGAGTTCAAACACACGCACGCACGCACACACACACACACACACACACACACACACACACACACACTATAGAGTCCATCCACACGCTTAACTTTGTATTATAAAAGTGCTTTAATTAAAACGGAGCATTAAAATTAAGCAACGATGAACGGGATCAAAGCAAATATATGTTGTAGAATAGAATGGTGACATCATTAACTAGAAAATGACAGAATGCACTAATGTATACACATGCGCGGGCGTATACAGGCTCATTAACTATAACGTTTGTCCTAGTACGAGTGATGTACGCTCAGATGAACTTTCAAATATGCGTGATCCATGTAAATCATGAAAGTCTCTGGGCTTGTGTCCCATTGGTAATTAAGGATGTACACAACACGTACACACACACACACACACACACACAAACACCCGATATAGTGACACTGACCTGTGTGTTAGTGAATGTGGCAAAGGCCACTTTGATTTTACAAAGAGGTCGATTAGTTTTATTATGTATGAGACAATATTGACCGTAACATAACAAGGATTACATATACAGTAGTTGGATTTGAATAGAGTTCACAGTGTTCATTTTAATGAGAAGCACAATCACTTTGTAACTGGATCCGTCATCCTTAAAGAGAATGGATATTACAAACATGCTTTTACAAAACTACTTCCAGTAACAAATACTTTATTATACCACTAAGGAACTCACGAGTAGAATATTTTACAAACTTCACCGACAATCATGAAAAATATTCGGGTGTATACTCGTGGATTCTGTGTGTTATTTATTAACATATTACCATAAATATATTCGCTCGTTTTGCATTTGCTCCAAGGCCACATAGACACACATGCCGTGTTGATAATTTTGCTATTTCCTTTCGTCGAAACAAGACTCATTTTACTCACCAACTCTATTAGAGAATCAGCAGTGATCCAATTCACCATTTACTGTCGACATTTTATACCGGTGGCCGTGAAATTGTAAATGCAATTAAAACTGTACGACATTTCGTTAAAGTAACTCCACTGTGTGTGTATGTGTATAGGAAGGAGTACATGGACTAGTGACTGCAGTAGCAACAGAAATGGATCCTACGCTAGATGTGAGAACTGTGTTCTTCTTTGTACGTAATTTTATTTTCTACTTTACCAAATTTATTGGAGTCTCCATTTCGTCAGTGTTGAAAGAGAGAGAGAGAGTGAGAGACAGAAAGAATCGAAGGACTTTAGCAAGGCGTAACAGAAAAGTTCAGTACCGTACTACCATGTTTTACCGGTAACCCCTCTCTTGTAGTTCATTTCAATACAAAACTGTTTGTCAATAGTAACAATTGTTGAATATTTTTCATGCAGAATGAAACCAGGAGTTTTTTAAATTAAAAAATCCTCTGTTTATTATAAAACATCTGCAGAGAAGAGAGAAATTTGTGTATTCAGGTTTAATCATTTGGACAGAGCGAAATCATAAGCCTATTATTCTTTAAAAAAATCCCCACAACTGTAGCTCTAATTTCTGGGGCAATATTTCAGAAATATCTGCGTTCTTCACTGAATATTTGCGGGTAAAATATGTTATCACATATCTGTGAAGTCTAGTAATGAGCAGAATTAATTACATGTATGTGTCAGTGTGCGTGTGAGATGCACACGTTTTGGACATGTTGAATAGATACTGAATGAAATGTCTGTTGAAAAAATGTATATGGGTACAGCGTATATGTGTTTACGGGAGCGACAAGGGAAGTCTAGAAATAAATGCTGTGTTTGGCAAGAGCGACACATATATAAGTATCAGATACATGTCGTGCACAGACATGTCAGGCATGATGTACGACCTGTACTCTTCATGCTGTTGACGGGGTGAATCCTTAACTATTTATCTATTTCACTCAAATCTACGCTATGCAAACTATTCCACGGTAAATATTTGCAGCTAAAAACTAAATAAAACACTCTACAATATAGTTGGGAATATTTAAGATCCATGTGAATATAATAAAATATTTCAATTCGGTATGTTTTCTGATTAAATCCATTTTCGTCAAAACTTAATAGTAGAAAGAACATAACTTGCCACCTGCAAATATCAATAAAATCACCAATAAATCCAGGAAAAAGTTCACCTGTAATCCGCTTACATCCATGTCGACAAGGAGCAGGTAACAAAATGACGATGCTCTTGGCATTCTCAATGTCAAAAACACAGTTTCACAGCGGTGCACGTTCCTGTCAACGTGACAAAATCCCCTGGTACGATCCTGAAAAACACGAAACCAGTCATGTTGCGTGGCTGGAAAGCGTCCAGAGAGCGCATCAGAGCCATTTCCTGGAGCAGCCAACATGGAAACACGCACGAATCTGACCGCATCGGCGACCTTCGTCTATTGATCGGAAACCGAATATAGATAGATCATTCCAGGACATGACAACCCGCGGCGTGTTCTACATTCTTTTGTCCAGTTGAAAAGTCATCACAGTCTGTGATTCTGAAGTGTACAAATTAACGTGTAGTTTCATTAATCCATTCAATCAGAAGAGAGTGGAAATGCCAGCATTTCTTATCAGTTCTGCGATACCTGCGCTACTTTTATTCTGCTGTCTTGCAGTTGAATTATTATTATTATTTCCAAGAACATATAACAACTAAGGAATTTAATAACAAGTTACTGATAAGTTTCACTTAACAAGAGTCTTCAATTTATTTTTAATATATCCGTCATATTCAAATTCTTCTCTGTTCTTTGACATACTTTAGAAAAGTTTAATAAACGTTGCAATATTTTAGAGTAATAAATAATTAAATAAAAATGTCAGTTTGCAACAAAATAATTTCAATATTAAGGGATATTTAGAGTTATGTAAAGTATGACCGATGATAATAAAAGTTAAGAAACAGAATCGTGTGTACAATATAGAAGAACAAGCAACAAGATGGGTTATATTATATGCAAGCATCGAAGCATGGCGAAATCTAGTTACAGTATATTTTGACATGTTTATATTCTCAACGGAAAAATTGTAATTCAGAAGAGGAAATTTATTTAAGTAGGAATTTCGTAGATTCCTTCAGCCTGAAATTGAAACAATCCCTCATTTTTAAGTACCGTAATATTTCTTTTATATTACACTGAATTTAAATAAAAAATTGACCACCGAAGCTAGCTGCTCCGATGAAAGTTGTTCGAACGGGGAGAGAGAGGGGGTGGAAACCCTTAAAATGTAACCACTCCGGTTCAAATTTCTCGTCGTTAAATAGCAATTAATCAAATGTAAAGTTGTGAACTAACTAAATTTGTTTAATTGCAGAGGCCTTATAAGTATCTTTATTGATTTTGTCTTAATTATCACATATGGATATTGAAGAAGTAAAAACCCTGAAGAACATGTCAGATTGAAATGGTATAAATCTATTGCCATCATTTGAAATAGATACTTTTCTACGTATAGACCATTGCTTGATACAATTTCATAGGTACTGCATTAAACTTCCTACAACATCTCACACACATATACAGAACAAGTAAATAAACCAATAAAACACTTGTTTGTTCCAAGGTTAGTAGCAGGAACATAATGTTACCAATACAAACAGAAATAAATGACCGCAGTGGTAATGCTATATATGTGTGTGTGTGTGGGTTTGTGTGTGTAACCGTCACATTGGCTATGATGTTGCGGTAACACATTTATGTTTTATAACTTTTTGTTTTAACGCATGCACGGTTGAAAACAAATGTGACGTATTCACGTTCATTTGTCGAAAAACAGATTAAAACACTGTCCATATATTATTGCAATATGATTATCTACCCAACCACGCACACACACACACGCATATATGCATACACAATGCCCCGAAGCTACTGGCTCTGGCCTACCACGATGATAAATTGATTGTAATTACAATTTCATAAACTGCCGGCAGATGAAAAACCAACCCAGTTAGACTCCGGGTGTATGCATGTATGAAATAGCCATGTTGCCAGATTTCCTCTAAACCATTACGACGATGCTACGATATTGTGACGTCAAGCAGAGATGTCGTACAAAAAACAAATACACACACATACACACACTCTTATAGGTTGGTCCAAACCAGACCAAACTGATGCTTGAATGAGTTGAAATGTAAATGAATGTCGTCGCCGCTAGTAATGTATAATGCTGCTGACTGAAAATAATTTCAGCACTGAAATAATTCCGCCCGAAATAATTTAGCAGCAGATAATTCGGTCAAAAATGTTTTAGCAGGAAAATATTTAGCCCGGCAATATATTAGACTGCACGTCCCTAAGCATGTATTTCAAGTGATTTATGGTTAAATTGTGTCCAATTATTTTGCACCCATATTCAGTTTGGTGAACGCTAAATGAAAGTACAGTAAATATTATATATTTAGTTTTTCGATATCCTATGTATAATATCCGTCGTTACTATTCTAAATAGCGTGTTTATTCTATACAAATATTGATCAATGTAATGGACATTTTTTTTGTACACAAATCACCACGAATATTCCGAATGAATTATCTATTTACTCAGAGGCCATAAAACATATGAACGGATTTAGTAAAGTAAATAAATATCTCTGTGGCGACCGCGCATGTCTAGTTCTGGTGGTGCCGTTACATAAATTCTTATTCCACCCGACGCGGGCACAAAACGAAGAATGGGCCAGCAGGAAGACACCGCAGGAACCTGAAGCAGCAGCAGGAATATACTCAACACGCTTCGCCATTTATTTTCAAACAGACCAGGCTTTCCTGTTGACAGTCTGATGAACTAGTTGACAGTTGCGTTTCACAAAGAGAAACTTTCTCAGAATCAGTAACGTAATTTTCACAATTTCAAAATGAAACACTGTTCTAACAGACCCTACATGACAAGTTTACAGCGTAGATCCAATGTGACGTTAGCACCGGAGGTGTATTAAATATTCTATTAATTTTTATTTAAACTAGTTTCATATTTCCTTGTTTATAAATCCACCGAATTCGTAATGCTCTCCGTGAAATCTGCAATTATTCCATTGTAATTCTGTCCTACATTTTAATGAGATGCACGACTATAATTTACAACATTGTGCAGATAATTATGATACATAAATAAACTGTTGTTGTTGTTGATGTTGCAGTTTTTATCACTGAATTTATTTTGCACGTTTATATAAAAACAGTGTGCTTTCATCTGTTTGTAACCAACATAACGTATGTGTGTCGCGAGTTGCACAGTGTTTCATGATGCATGTACCGGAATAACTGCTACTATTTATACCTGGCATAACTAGAAATACCAAGTAAATTGAACATACAAATATATGAATATATGTTTATTGTTTGAAATTAAATAACAGGCAGATGTGTTTGCTAAAGCGAGGGGAAAATTGAACAATAGATATTGTTAAATTCTTGTATTTATTTGTGAAATTAATTAAGTACTTTTCTGAAGTTAAACTAAGATATTTTATAATTTAAAGTACTGAATAAATAATTGATATTTTACTGTATATAAATGTTCAGTGGTATTCTGTAAAATGTCTATACGAGTACAGGTGACTTGTGTTGCCTCCATGCTGGTGTAGTGAATGTTTCGTGAAACATTGTAAAGTTCTGCGTTTCACCGCTAATGAAGTATTTACGTAAACTTTACCAATTCTAAAGTTTTCTACTAATTTCAAAGTCAGTGAACCAAGAATGCATACATATAATGACTGTGTAAATGAACAGACGAGGTGGATTATTAAATTTTATGAAACTGAATCTAAATTAGCTAAAAATTTCTTGTGCTGCTAAGTGTATGAACGGAATCCTTAATGAAATGTATTATAAACTTTACGTCTTTCTTCTTCTTGAGTAAGTATGACAGTTCATTTCAGCTTAATAGAATTTCACAAAGAAATTCAATACGATATTTTAACAGTAAAGTAAGTTCTTGTACAGTTAGTTTTATATTTGAGATTTACAATAATAAATATTTCTCACATTGCCTGTAGGTCCACTAGAGATTCGCCATATCGAACATCTTTTTTCCTTCTTCACTCTCACATACAGACAATAAGTGCTTAATTTATAACATTTTTCGGGTAATAAAATCACAGATAAACAACAGCGGATCAGGGCTGTTATCTTTCTTTATATGATTTTTATTTTATTTTTTCCGTGCCGTCCACGCACAGCTCAGGTTCAAGATGATAGTTTTCCGTGAGTGCGTAGCACATTGTGATGTAATCTGCTGGTCGTAAAGAAAGAAGAAGAATAAAAACAGATAAAAAGCACATCGAAGGTGCAAGCGTGCGAAAGAATGACGAAAGGAAAGTCGATAGAGAGAATCGTTGATTGAATAAGCCATTCGAGTTGTATGACACAAAAAATAACTTTGCTATTAGGCCCATTGTCATGGAACATTGTGTTATTGTTTGGACAGAACGTACATACCTGTATATAGAAAATTTCACACATGATTGACATTTTTTTAATCACTAGACGAGTTTTTATATATTTAGTTATTATTTAACCAAACCACAAAATTAAACTCTTTGTTAACTCTTTTAAAGTAAAGTTTATTTTTAACTTGAATACCACAACAAAATACTGTTACCACCAGGAACTTTAGGTTCATTTATATTTATTTACTGTATCGGCAAGCGCAATTAAAGAAACAAAAGTTGATCTTTTTCCAATTCAACGGAAGTTTTTCCAAGTTCAAATTTACTTCGCCCATTCTTTCTGCAGGTACCACCAGGGATACGCAACTTGCTACTCTAACTAGGAAAAAATAGAATAATAAAATATGATAAACGTATCAGAGATTGTTGATATTCTGCACGCATTGTCAGCCAGTGTTCTCTATTTATTGAACTGTGAAATAAAAAAGTAAAAACTTTTGCGACATGTTTACAGCGAGTAGTGAATTCAGGACTCATGGTTATTATTTAATGTACCGTAGTGGATTTATTGAGAACCGGACACAATGGGACGTTAATAGTAGCCATTGATTGAGGCTTTACAGAACATTACAGCTAAGAGACATATGGGGGATGAGAGGGAGTTACTTTTGTGTGGACTATGGCTTGAACTTTGTTCTCATCTTAACCTGCCCTGTAGCAATATTAGTTCTACAGTCGAATCCAATTCTAGTTGTTTTTATAAAACTGATTTCAACCTTGGCCGACACATAACATAGCCATTCTCCATTCACCGACATGCTATCTAAAATCCAGTAATTATAACACACTTATTCTATAGTTCCATTGAATTCACCATCGTCATTTTGTTATTATGCAGAGGATAAAATGACAGTTTTCTCAAACTCTTTACGATGCAAGTTATAATTACTCTTGGTAAAAACTTGATCGATTTAAGAGTTTCCTACTTGTGTTCAGATAGTGATTTAGACGATGATTACAAAGTTTTTTTGCGAACGTTTGTTCTTTATCACCGTACCAGATCAGAATGACTCGAACTTTGACCTGAACCAGGATATTGGTGGGTGCCGATTTCGCACACAGAGCAAAGGAACTGTCGACTACACCGTGCCACGCTACGGTATGTGAAGTTAATTCCAATAATTCCGAACAGTATTTCGGTTCGTTAGTCACTTACACTGGTCGACAAACTTCTGCCGACTCATTAATTCTTGAATGCACAACGTATGGAAGCCAATTGAGCCGGGCCGAATTATATTGAAAACCTGAATACATATAAATGACTGTGTGACATCTATTCAAAATAATAATTACATCTGAACAGAAAAAGAGACGTATCTTTTTATATATGTATGTTTTTCATATAGTATATTTCACCCTACAAGAGCCAGCAACAAAAATGTTTCCCTCTTTTGGACATCGCTATTTAAAGTGAGAAAAATCTTCAACATCCCACCAACAACAAACCTGATACACGGACCAACCGAACAAACACATTATTTTTACCCTCATTTACACGAATGTGTCTCAACGTCGTAAATTAGTCCCTTAGTTTAAACGTACATCCCACCAGCGCCAAAGCAAAGTGTATATGTGCTAGCGGATCGTGTGTTAGGTGTGGGCGTTTGAACATCCATAATTACACTTGGGTTTATCTCGTTGCTGCTGCTGCTGCTGCTGCTGTCTCCCTCATTTCGGGCGGCCAAATGAGCACATTACACCCCTTGTACGCGTCCCAGATAGCTTGGCGTCGCCTGCGGTACTGAAAAAACCCTCCAGAGAAAAATGACGGGCGTCTGATAGCATGACATGACTTGCGTGATGCGTTATCTCCTACTGATGGGACCAACACATTCGATGCACAAAACTGATCCGTTACTATCATCCCCCTCAGGCACACATTGACGTACAACTTTCGCTTTTCTATAATGCAGAGATTTCTTAAATTTTTTATTCAATAATTTTGTTGACGAATATTAAAAATACATGGTGTAATTTGAAATATCTCCACTTCCAAAGTCTCCCAAACTAATTGGAATATCAGCGTGTGTATTTGAATTTTTAAAATTTCATATTAAACTTCTCATAGCATGATGTGAAAAGTCCAATAAGATTGTGAAAACTTTTTGCTTTCTTTCAAACTACGATGCACCATACGGTTAGGTCATCATCTAAGACTTCCCAAAGAATTCTTCCCCAAGAAACCGCGATGAAATTGCTACGACGACCAAATATGCGAATATACACTTAATAGTTACTTGCTCTTTCGTATATTAATAAAAAAACTATACTTTCTTAGAATGCTTTTATTAAAATTTAAAATATATACGACGCCACAATTCAGGAATTGAATTTTTGTTTAGTTCTAGTTTTGATGCAATGTATTTTTCGCATCTGTTTGCATTGATTGCATATAATTGAATTAGCACTGGTAGATATCTAGGTCACCACTGCCTGCTGCAATTAAATTGAAGAAAATGAATTCTTTTCTTAATTCTTTATTTTGTCCGACATAATTTCTCGAGTAACAAATGAGCTGAATAACTGTATAATATCTTTAAGTTAAAGGCGAACTGTTATACGAGTTGACAGTCTAAAGCCTCGAAATGTGTGCATTGTCACTTCAAATTTTGCTATTGAAATTGATCTAACTAATTTTCATGTTAAAGAAGAACTCTTAGATGAATATCGACGTAGTATTCCTCTTAAATTTCGAAGAGAATAAATTACACTAAAGGCGTTCTATAAATATATCTAAAATATGGGGAAAAAATCCTTTAACTATTCAGCATATGCTTAGCTAAAATCATCCATAGTTTTCTAATGAATATGAATAAATAATTAAATTTGAATTCAGTATATGTTAACACCTCATCTAGACCATAAGTAGGTATATAGTGTTGTCATTGTATGACGCTGATAACATGGCTGCATGTTATATAGTGTACGTATATATTATGTACAATAAACTGTAAGCTTCGCAAAAACTCATAAAAGCATGACGAGAGAACCCGTAAAACTCAACTTTCATTTTACACCGCATTTATCGAGTGTACCTCCATGAATTTACAATCTATAAGCCAGATTAAAACAACTCTTTGTTGAGAGTGCAGTAAAATTTAATCATACGACAGAAAAAAAAGCCGAAAGCGTATTAGCAATAGCAAATATCGGAATAGATGAGTGTTATAGACACGTCGCGACGGATAGAAGTGGCAGGCGTTTGTTATAATGTTACAAGGAGTTCCGGAACTTCAGTCGCCACTGGATAAACTTGAACTATGTAGTCCGGGTATACAATACATTTTACTTTAGGCTCTTCTGATGGTTCTCAAGTACACATGTGTATGTATGTGTAAAATTTAAACACACACACACCCATACTGCTTCCTGATGAGGATGTGGCAATGTCATAAATTAGTTATAACATATTCACAGCATACAACACAATGCTATCTATATACGTATATGTATACAACTGTACATGAATGCTCGTGTGTAAATATGCATGTACATTATTTTTATATTTATGCGCGGGTATATTTTAAAAGGGCGTTACTTTCATAGATTTATTATGATGATGTATAAACATTCTACCGCTAGTACTGCTTTTAAACACTGTATATACGTTAGATACGTTATAACCCATTAAAAACAGAAGTACTGTAACATTTGAAATAACAGAATACTATTATAAACAATGAAACTACATCAGTATGTATTAAATTCTATTTGATTCAAGTGTCAAATTAACAGTTGGTTGGTCATTTGTACACCTTTGTGTGTTAGATTTGTACACAGTTTGTGTATTACACCGTTAATAATAATGCTTGGGGATCTGAAGTAGAATAAATACGGTTTCATAAGGATAACGTGTCTAATTTACCATAAATGGAATCCTAAAATACAGAATTTCCCTCGAGATATTCCCGAGCGCATTTGCTAAAACAGAATAAACTGTTTTATTCAGCTAATTAACCAAGATTTGTTATCATTAATGCGGTAACAGAGCTACTTCCCTTAGTACATTGTTAAAACAGACACGTCCAAGGGCGTGTTCTGACGGAGTAAAGTATTTTAGAAAAGACACTGAACACAAAGAGCAGAAACCAATTTATGTTACTGAAGTACATTCGAATAATTTTCTACATTGGAATTTGTCCTACCTACAAACATAACCAAATTTCACTTCAATCATTAGAAATAGACTTTCCAGCTCACAGCATTAAGTACAATAACTGTCTGTACCGTGAACAACTACAGTAACTATTGGTTCCACCAATTAACCACGTACATGGTCCAAGTGTGTGTGTGTGTTTGTTTATATTACTCGATCATGGTACTGAACCTGGTACTCTATTATGTTACAGGGATGCGTGGCCGTTATCAGCATGACATGGATTATCAGCGTGACCTTGTTCTCTATCCTGGTGCTGCCACGTGGTGGCTACTATTTCAACCCTACAGGCATGGTAGCCTGTGAACCGTTCTACTCCAGAGCATCCATTCGAATTCTGACTGCCTGCGGATTCTATTTCCCTACCACTATGATCCTCATGTACTGTTACGGATCAGCATTTCATGTCAACAAACTCCGACTGAAAAAGTCCGGATGCAGTACAATAGCCACCCCGGAAGATATGGGCGGTACCAGTATTGAAAAGGTAAGCACTGAATTAAAAATATATACAACGTATACTACTAGATTTCTAAAAGTTTTACCAATAACACATCTAGGAAAAGAATAGTAGATTTATTTGTTTCTCTCGCAAAGAATCAGGCCAGTTCAAGTTGATCGTATTCTATTCGTATTCGCTGACACTTGAATTGGGAAACAGATTTAAAATAAGGCTACTATTGAAAACTTTTTCAGGTGACTGAACAATCGAAAACAACAATCAAATGCTTATTTTCCATTTGACTTCATACACAGTGAAACCGAAACGAGCAGTAAAAGTTTTCACTGCATCTATATATAAATCATTATTAAGATGAATACGTAACGGAGTCGAATATTGTTGGCCTCTTGAAGGATATAAATTGCCTTCAAACTCGGTCGAGAATAAATGGCGAATAAATTGAAAAAGCGTACTAATTCACCTAGCGGAGCCTCTGGTGGATGGGTTAAACAGTACGTTATATGTAGAATAATTTTTCTTCCTTCCTTGTGGGGTACAACACACACACACACACACACACCAGCTGACACATACTAATACAGAGTCAAGTTCCCTTATCTTGCTCCGGTTATTCCCACAGGATGAGTGGTTCTCTGTCGTCTCTACTTACAACCGCGTACAAAATAAATTAATGTAGAAAACGAGACGGAACGACAGTCGGAGAACGATGAGAAGAAAGAAAGGGGACGGATAAAGACAGATGTCAGTGGAAACGTGACGCAAGTCTCATTCCATCTGACGTCATTTCCTTTCACTTCCAACCGCTCGTATTCATGTGTTTCTACTTGTTGTATGTATATGCTACCACTATATCTGCTATTCTTCTTGCATGGAAGAGAGAAATTGGCTGAATACTTAAAAGAGACTTCTCTCGAACCAACATCGTTAAATATTTAACTTGCCGACTCGGCGGCATGCAGGAAATGAATGTGAAAACCGGAAAAATTCTGTGTACGTTTCGTAATTCTATTTGCACTTGGCTTACAATTCAATTAACAGAATTTTTTATTGTGTGATTTTTATTTAATTTGCTCTCTTAAGTATTTGCTTTCAGTGTCTAACGAATGGTAAGTTGAAATGCTAACTGCTTGTTTACGTAGATTTATTTTGTTACTGTGATTTTGCACAGTTTACCACTGTAATCCATATGAAATGGATCTCTTGATAAATGTGTAGTTTGTAATTCAATTATAATTGCAAAATCGTCATCAGATTTTTAATACACAATAGCTCAGTATTTTAGACGATCAAATATGAGTACGTATTGATTAAAATAAAGTATTGTTAGTTTCTTTACTGGTTATTATCTATCACAAATATATTTGGAGGTTTTTGTTGATAAAAAGAAAAAACTCTACGTGATCTGAAAAACAAAGGGAAAACAAAAGGAAAAAACCTAAGTAGTACAAAACGATCAATTAGCGACATCTTCGGGTCTGACCGGAGCGAGAGAGAGAGCGAGAGAGAGGGAGACATGGATGGATAAGGAGAAAGATAGGTTCTTTCTAAGCCGTCGCCATGTCTCTCTATATCAAACAATGTCTCATGACCAGATGTTTACCCGAGCAAACACACCGAATTCTGTAAGGTCGTGTGTATTCTGTAGGCAAGCAATGATCTCTACTATGCTGCTGTATAGAATCAACACACACACACACACACACAGACTGATAACGTCAGGCCTCCATGTCCAGCAGTTGTCATTGTATGTGTCCGATTTACTATTTGAGATTTCTGTCACTTGGGGCGCTGCGATTTATGAACTAGTAGCGTCCACAGACTCCTCGCATCACCCGACCACCCCGGCCCGAATGGACGAACGGATATAAAAGCGTCTCGACGCCAGTCCCGAGTCATGGAATAAAATATGCATACGATGTTTCAGATGTGACTAAGAACCTGGTTGTTGGTTATGTATTTCGTATTTGCACGAAGAGAAGATGTGTGAAAGCTGTTTATCATCCTGTTTAGTTGATATATCTAGAGTGTTAAGCACGGATTATGGAATCTTTACGCGTAATTCTAATAGTTGGCATTAATTTATGTTAAGTCTGAACGTAATACCACAATATGCAAACATAGAAGTGTTAATGATTAAATTCACGGTCCTCTATATAATTCATACTAGCAGCACTGGTAAATTTACATAATATTTATTTTTAACGATACGAATCTGATTGAAATAATTCTGTTCTATATATTATGCTTTGTGTAACGGAAGTGAACTCTAATTTGAATTAGAAATATTGGCACATTTGAACCAGAAAGATTTGTGCCAAATTGTTAGGAATTAATTAAGAAAACTGCAGCAGACATTTGATGAAACTTTTAATAATTAATAAAACTTCAATCGTACATCTCTTCCAACCGCACAGTGCTCATTCCAAATACATCTGTAATTGAAATGAAATGTACACTTTTACTTGCGTTAAATATTAAACCAGTTATCTATCTTTATTATAGTTTCCTTTTGAAATCTGAAATGACATATGATATATTTGAAGAGAGAAGCTTGTTTTCTTAATACTTCCACATATCCTACTGGATCTCACATGAATTATATGTACTACTAAAATCCACTTTATCCAGAATACAATCAGGAACATAGTACAGTATGTCGAGTAATTTGCACTGGCTGCTAATTACATCTAACATCATTAGTAATTTAATTAACCTCGCATAGATGAAACTAATGAAATTAATTTAATTTTAAACTCTAATTACTATTTTTCCTTCGCTCGGAGGGATGTTGCCAACATTAATCATTTAGCATTTCCTTGTAAAACCCCGGTAGCGAAGCAGCATAGAAACATCTCTAACTTGCTCCAATACTTAATGTGAAAACTTGCAAAAAGATTCTGTTGGGTCACCGTTTTTCGGACGGATTATAAGAGATATTGATGACGTGTACAGAACCGCGCACGGATGCCTGATTGATATATCTATGTTGCTGATCATTTGAAAGGTGGCACTACTCCGGTCGGAGTAAATATATTAGCGACACGGAGCTGGTGTGGATTAGCAGGGGTGGGGGAAGAGCGAAATGGAGGGGTGCGGATTTGTAAGATTGATTTACTTTAGCAGACGTACCACACGTAAAGCCACACAGAGGGAGGGGTGGTAGACGTTAGAAGAATTACGTCATAGCCCTTTGACGAGTCTAATGACAGGTGATTTTACGGTAAATTAACCTAGCAGCCTGATCTTTTCAGCGTTAAGATTTTTTTTCTTACATTTACCAAGTGCCCAAACGCATAAAGAGACTCACAAAAATGTGATATTTAATGTTAAAATTACATGTTTTAAGCTCTGTATAAAAAGGTGTTCAATGAATTGAGAGTTACACTG
>JAGJTL010005996.1:535636-553542 GCA_022063505.1 Calosoma granatense | reverse complement strand
TATATATATCAATGATAATAACGCATAACGAAATATAAATATTCGCTGTCATTTTTGTACATAATTGAATATCGAACAATTTATTATTATTGACATTCATTGCATTTGTTAAAAAAACGATCAATTGAAACGATTTCCGCGTATTTGAACTAAAACCGTATTAAGCCCCCGAGCTTTCATTACGCCGCAACCAGTAATGCGTAACAGCACTGCGGGTTGTATCCTGTCGCTTACAGGTGCATTAATGTAATTAATATTTTACATTCATTAAAATCATTCAAAACGTTTCAAAGTAATGCGCCAATATTGGAAAACATACGCAAAACAACGTTATTTAATTTAGAACAAAACCTGCGTCATTCTGAATCGAAAGCAGACAAGTTTTTCTCATATCTCTATAAGAAATTCTAAGAAAAATCTCGCGTTACCGTTAAAAATACCGTTATCGTTATAAATATTTCTATCAGACGACAATTTATCATACATCTATAACGAATGTGAGCGTTTGTTTGCGACGCTAAGAGTTGGAGAGAGTTAAATATTTCACATAAATCTGTTAGACGAAGAAAAAGAAGAAGTTCGCATTACATTTAATGACCGTCTGTGTTGACGCAGCAAGTGGTCAAACGATGATCGTTGCGGCATCGTCTTTTGATGACGGAAACAGATTACAGTTCTGCACAACTTGCCAGTAGGAAAAAAAATTGTCCGACGCTACACACTGTCAAATGGACGGTGTCTCCGGGCGACACTTACGTTCTGACCCCTAAACGGATGTAATATGAACTAGCCAACTGATATGATGGGTCCAGCGAACTTTGCTTATAGCTTGAAACGAATGAAAAGTTCTTTGTTGAGAATTCTGTAAGCCAAAGCTGGTCAGTTAAATACATGTATGAACATAGTATTCTCTAATACAACATATGATTATCGATTGAGTTAGTTATATATAAAATAGTATTATTGATGTTCCATTACTACGTACGTATGTATGTCTTCGTTTATATGATACCATATGTTCTATTTACAAACCAGTGAAATTCTCACCGTAACGGTAACATTACGGTGACGTTCGCTGCTTTACCAACCGGCTTCGGAATAATTGGTAACATGATAGTGTTAGAATGGGTTACAGTCTCCTATCCCTTGCATATATGTACTGACAAATATGCACATAATATATATACATGTGTATATATAATATTATTATGTTGGAAACACGCAGCTATTTACATGTGAATATACGTGTACGTACATACGTACACAGGGATTTACAACAAGATACGGTCGTATTTCACAGTACACTAGATTGAACCCTAAGGATACGAGTTATTAGGGCGCGATACATATATCCATTAATTATAAGGACTAAGGGAGAGAAAATGTATTCGGTGTATGCACATAAATAATAAACAAAAGGGTGGAACAGAGAAACACTCTCAGAGAGCGAGAGAGAGAGAAAGAGAGAGAGAGAGAACTGGACAATATAAGCCAAGTTGAAAATCAGTGATTCAGTAATTATATTAAACAACAATCTCATAAACTATATTAATCACATTTGAGTAATCAAATGATACAACTTTGTGCGTGTTATTTCGAGAGCAGTTCTACTAACAGATCAAGTAAATTGGTATACCTGTATTTTTGACGCATGGACTTCCGCATATTATTATTCTGTTTACTATACTGCATTCTACATAATAATTCTAAAATGAAAACAAAATAATAAGCTCCTTACATCGTGCTATCCATGGAGAAAATACTAGACAAAACCTTATAAATAGTAATAAAATAATTTGCTAGTTTAAATAATATAAAATAGTTAAAACGTATTTTTTTTCATGATTGATATACTTTCTTATACGCAGGACAAAATATCTTTAAAGCGCGTTAAGACAGAACGTATTTGATGGAGGCACATTTTGGTGGAAGCGCACATCATTTCACGCAAGTTGTCATATAGCTAATGTGATTTGATCAACAATATGATTATCAGAGAAAACTATAAAAATCTACAAAAATGATACGATATTATTTCCTTATTCATCATACACGACGGTTGTCATCGTTCAGACATTTAATGAATGTATGAATAAAACTGTGTGATATCACTGATTGTATATCATATTTTGTATAATATAATAAATAATCCAGCTGTACAAGAATTATTTGACAGTGTATGTATGTATGTATATTTTTGACTATCCTGGATATCTGGCTTATACATAATTTGAACAAAGCCATAAATCTACTGGACTATGGGCAACATGTAAATGTTTCTGACAGTTTGAATAATCTACTAAACTTTAGAACATTATTCAAAAGCAACTATATCATAAATAAATTTATAGCAGGTGTCGATTTATTATTTGTTCAATTGAAGTATCGTTTATATTTTTCAACAACTTATAACTTGTGCTATGGTTAATAAAGTAAATGTAACTTAGCAGTTATACATGAAAGTTTAATGTTTTAATTCTGGAATTTTTCAATTTTAACTTTCGGGAATTCAGGAGAAATGCTCACTTTCGGCATTTTAATAAATATCCCCCGTGGAATTTTATAAATGTAACTTTTGTAAATTCAATTAACTAAACTTAAATTAAACAAACTATAAGTTTTCGTTTATATAATTGTATTTTGTTACGGAATAAATTTATAGCAATTGCTATTTGTAATTCTGTGTATTAGCTAGACTGATGGAGTATAGTTTAATATTCAGATATTTGTTTGAATAGTAACTTATATGTACACAAATATTGTAAACGTAACTAATTTTGAAATAAGGAACATATCAACTGGTTCTGTTTCTGACAGCTAAGTAATTTATTAATCTTTAGTATACTATTCATTAATAAACTTGTGTTATAAATTAACTAATTAATTGAACCGAATATTTGTTAAATACAGTAAATTTGCAGTAACTAAAACAATTCTATTTACACAGTTGGTCAAGTTATATTTGAGTATAATTCCAAGTGATTTATATTGAATATGATTTGTATTGTTGAACAATTTCACATTGTTTTTCAACAGAGTATCGGAATATGCATATATTTTTGGTTGATTTTTACAATTACAATTTATCATATTAACTCAATTTAGTATCAACTTGTAAATAATACAAATTAAACATATAAATTAGGTTTACTTATAAATGATATGACTACGGAAACTTTTACCAGTCTTACAACAAGTAAGCAAGAATAATTACAACCGTGCCGGTATATTGGTTGTTTTCTGTAAATTGGTACCACGATAGCATGGGATCTAATGGGAATGTCCGTACAAGGGTATTACCGCACACAGGATTGAAGTATTAGCGAGAGAGAGAGGGAGAGGGATGAAATGAGTGAGGTACTACATAGTAAAGAAGTACACCTACATGGTGTGGACGTTTCAATTATCCCTCCTCACATCGGTTGTTCGTTGTCGATAAATTAGGCAGCACTCTGTACCCATCGCGCGGGTAAAGGAAAGTTTAATTGAAAGAACACGTAATTGAGTGGCCGCAAAAGCAATTAAAGCGACTAATAATAAGGCAAATGAACGCGCATTGTTGGATAATTAAAATTATCGAGAACGCATTACAGCGTGACCCGATTACCCATCATCACTAATGCAAATAAATGTGACGGATACGAGTGTAGCGTGTAGTACACAGTGCATCATCACACACTGGTGACATCTAGCGGACAATGAACTAAACTAACCAATCAGTCCACGGGTAGTTAATATATATATATATATACGCACATATATGCATGTGTATGTGTGTTATACGAACATTTAATGTTATTTATGTTAAACACCGGTGTTGTGTACAGTGTTTCACGCTAATCAGTTAATTAATTTAACATTTATTTGACTTCTGTAATAATATTATCTGCATATATCATATTATGCATTAAACGTGTAGCTGCTGTACTATATTTGAAAAGATTATAAATATTCATAGGATATACTTATAACTGTCAATATTTATTTATCTGAGTCACACAATTTCGTGTTTGTCGCTGGACATTTTGTTAACAAAGAATGCACTGGATTATGATTGCTGTAGTGTTAGAAACTGATGTAGATTTTCTACTTCACGTCTACAATTGTTTGGCAAATGCTTATGTGCATTATTGTGCAAACATACACAAGAGGGCACACAGGGTGTAATAGTGGTGGATGGGGTATCATTGTTCTACCAATGGAATACGTGGAAATCACATTCAACGACTTGTTTTTCTCTCCAAGTATCCTTGAAACGAGTGCGCACACGTGCATTTCAATTGCAACAGCAACAACACTGTCATTACACAGATTGGATTTGTATAAACTGGATTTGGTTTTACTCTCTCTCGTCGTACTGAATACAAAGTACGAAATAAAACCGCATTACTTTACAATAAACGTGATCTGTACGTATTTGTTATAAATAGTAATAAGAAAATAATTTGCTAGTTTAAATAATACAAAATAGTTAAAAAGTATTTTTGTTTCATGATTGATATACTTTCTTATACGCAGGACAAAATATCTTAAAAAGCGCGTTAAGACAGAACGTATTTGATGGAGGCACATTTTGGTGGATGCGCACATCATTTCACACAAGTTATCATATAGCTAATGTGATTTGATCAACAATATGATTATCAAAGAAAACTAGAAAAATCTACAAAATTGATATGATACTATTGCTTATTCATCACACACGTCGGTTGTCATCGTTATGTGAATATGAAATTGCAACTTTGATCTATATTCGATCGAGTGCCTATATAGGTATATTATATTCTCGTATACTGCAGTAGAGATGCAACATTCTCGTTATTTATCTATAAATATGACTTCGACGGGTTTATGACATTTTATAGCATCATATATAATCTGATAAAGTATACATATTTTTATGTACCCAAACAGTGTCAGGCATCTATCTCAACATTTTCACTTCTTTATCGTAGCGCGAAAAAAAGTATAAGTTTGCCTTGAAAATATACTTTATCTGATATATCATCGTTGTATGCAATTTGAAGCTAGAAATTTATGTTGAATTTTGGTTTTACTTATAGCCAGTCAATACATTTAAATATTCAGAATTAAATTGGCGACAAGAATGTTCAAAAATTACAATTATGCCTACATAAAGTAAATGACGCAAATCTTCAGATCTGGATTATGAAGGTTGTATAATATTGAAACTAAATAATCCTATTGCTAATTCATGCTGTACTAATTCATATGTGTATAAATATCTGCTGTAAAAAACCTAATTAGTATTTTGTAGATCAGTCTCTAAGCTGATTCTGAAAAAATCATTTAAATCATAATCCCACTCAACTATGCTAGTATGTATTATACGATATCTACATATGAATATTTGCCAGAGAAAAAAAAACATTAAGTTACTGTTGTTAAGTAGCTGCGTGGTTTAGCGGTATGAATCCAATCAGACTAAATCCGTCCTACACACGGGACCGCCTGGTTGTACCGGAGGAAAATGATACCACACATAAGAAGACTAAGCAACAGAGATAAATCCTATCTAATTCTAAGTCGGATAAAAAATAGATCCTCTTTTGTTCTCCACAATAGAGGCCGCACAGTGTGTTCTTGTACGCCGCAGTAGAGAAACGTGTGTTTGCCCAGTCCGCAGATACAAGGATCTAATTTCCCGGAACGCTTAAATGATTTCTCTTCTCTTCCTGGCCCGAGTTGCCGTTCGTTTCAACAAACGTATACGTATATAATCGTACCGTACGCTAGGATACTATACGTCCAAGCAATTATCACTAATATTGTTCAACTTGATTTATTTTCATTGTAACGTTATAAAAGATATCTAATTGAATAAAATGATGTGAACTATATATTTAGAAATTACTGTGTACTTAAAATACTTGATGAAAGATTATTTAAATGATGGAAATGATTTCAGTTTAACGGTGTTCTTATGGTGTGGAAAATGACGATAAGTAATATTATTAAATTAGAATTCATGAAATTCTGCCAAGCTAAGGAGATTTAAAAAAGTGTCTATAAAAATGAGGTTTTTGACGATGCAATTTATTGAGAACATTCAGTTTTAATCGAGTTTTTTCATGGAAATTTTATGGTGATTTTAGTCTTAATCGAAAGTGTATTTTATACACTTACTTTCTCATGAATGGGATTAAAACGTACTTGGCCGATTAATTCATTCCTATATGGATTATGGCGAAAGTAATTGCTAATATATGTTCCCTAATATTGGTAAATTATATCACTTATATTCTCAATTTGTATAAGAACCCAAAAGACAGAAATAACATCGTCTCTGCTTAGTTTACAATTGATAAAAAACACTATCACAATCTTCAAATTTAGTAGATAATTTCGTTATGTTTTGTTTCGATTAAATTGCACAACAAATATAATTACAAACTCCTTCTAAATCTCTTTACAGATGTTCATTATAAGTAAAGAAAAAGTTTTATGAAACAAGCATATTATTTCCACTACAATTTACTCTTACACCGTACAACTGAAGAAATGTCAAGTATTAGCCCAAAGAAAGATCATTAATTTTAACAAACAATGAGTCAACTTTTTTCCGGAATTAAATGGTTAGTATTTTATTCCAATAAATCGAGAGGAAAACATATTTTTTCTGAATATGTTCAAGTTTCCCAATAAAACCAAAAACATGATTCTAAAGCTTTTCGAATATATTAATAATTAAATTAATTATCATCCTTCTTTTCCCGTGATTAAACTAAATCGAGCCGAAGGAAAATTAATTAATATAATAAAACCCGTTCTGTACACTGTGGTCCTCGTTATAAAATGCCCTTGAATTACGAACCGGTTATGGTTTAGACATGAGATGAAATACTTTGTTCGCTGAGAGCGGTCATTTTCATATAAACCCAACGAAATACAACAACTTTCTACTTTAACATACAGAATGGTTACTTACCGACGCACTCGTCTCACCATGGCAGTAATCCAGGACGTCTGCAAACAAAAAAGTAAATATTAGACAATATATTGTAGTTTATTCATTCATAAAACTTAAGAAATAAGTAGATAGCAGTGTTTGATATACATATATGTAATAAAACATCACCTAAAAAAGAAATTATTGTAATTAATATGATTTAAATTCTATTTTATGGAGTCGTGCTTGCGCGCGAGGTGGCACTGATTGTACTATATCAATATTCTCTCAGATGCAGTGGCGCTGTTGCCTGTGTGTCTAAGCCATCCATCATTTGTCAATCGGACACATCAATGTTACACGCAATTTTTCACCTAGTTTCAATGGAGTCAGTGAATTCTTTATTCGCACCCGACTTCAGGGCAAAAAGGCACGAAAGAATTTTTGCACAAAAGGTCAATCAGTGCGTCGGCTAGACGGGCATTTTAATTAAAATATCCGTTTCAATTTCATTATACCGGAATATATTTATCTTAACTGCGGACTTTTTCATTTGAAAACTTATATTTAGCGGAAAATTGAAACCGTTACGCCGGAAATTGATTAATAAACCGGAGACAATGGAATATTAACGGTTACGTTTAATTAAAGATGTCATGCAAATGAATCGAATACTGATTGAATTGAATATTCAACAATTGCAGTGTGTTTTAATTAGTAATGTTAATGAAAAATTTTCAGCGAATTAAAATAAATGTATAATAATAAAAAAAAACACAAGAAAAATCAATCAGAATCAAAACTGAATTTCTTAAATTATTTAACAACTATATTGCTACTGTCATAGCAACAAAACAATCTTAATATGAAAAAAAGTGTGACGACGCATAGTCTGTCGGCAAGCCGCACAGCTAATCTGTGTGTCTGGTTGCTATCGTATCATACAATGGGGTGATGTG
This sequence comes from Calosoma granatense, assembly GCA_022063505.1. Lineage (NCBI taxonomy): Eukaryota > Metazoa > Arthropoda > Insecta > Coleoptera > Carabidae > Calosoma > Calosoma granatense. Next base: position 545,673 of record JAGJTL010005996.1, on the reverse strand, counting down.
GATATGATCCTGGTAGCGGATATCCGAGCTTTGGTTTCACAGAGCGAGTATCGTGACACCATATCACATTAGTTCGGCCGTCCATCTACTGTTCCGTAACATACACTGACGCATGATGGCGTCATCAACTACATTGTGCATCCGAGCACATATTCCAATGCTGGTCAGTTGTCAAATAGCCGCAACCAGCCGGCAGGCAGATAGGCGGTATTATTTAAACACACGGTCTATTTCCGAAACACGCATCCTGGTTTCCGATTTCCTCTGTTCCATAGACGGGTGCAAATATTGAAATTGTTTGTCTGTAAGCGGAAACCGATGATATTTGTGTGCAATATCGCGTTGATTAAAACGGCTGTTTAAAAGTCGCAACTATATCGCAAACATAAATGACATCCTTACAAACACAAATACATGCATTCTGAATTTTTAAAGTCAATAAACATTTAGTGTTAAATTAGCAATAAAATTCGAAACATGTGTATTTATTTGACAAATTAATTACACATGATTCACTTGTAAAAGTTTAACATGAATTTAAAAAAAGTTAAAGCAATTTATATCTTTTTAAATTCATATTCTTATCAAATATATTTTACGCTGCTTTTTGTCAAAATTTTCTACTTTTAAATATTTTCATTATTAAGAAGTAGAAACTTTTCATGACTGAAGAATTTCTTATTAAGATTTCTAACTAGATAGCGCCCGTTTTAAAAGAAGTTTAATTACAAATGTATTTGATTCATCAGGACATACAAATGCATGTCATATTCTAAGCGGAACACAACTGTAACATTTATGTAAATGTTTTAATCACGATATTACCATATAATATGTTAAATTTCTTCATAGAAACAATCAAAACATTTTCTGAGTAATCAATATTGTATGCATACAGAATATTTTTAAAAGAAGGCAACATCACTACCGTGATTGGAATGTGAATAAGTCTGCATCGCTCATCAAAATAACTAATACATTATTTATAACTACGTTGAAATATTTCAAGAACTTCTCTGTTATTCGCATACATTGTGCATGTTTTTTTTACCATTGTTTTCGTCTGTTATTAGTCACTTTTTTATAGCTAATTAATAAATCAATTTTTTTTCGCTTGAATTAATGTATTTTTTGCTACCACTAATTGCAAAATAACATACATACAAACATCACGTAACGTTAAACGTTATATTTTGTTGCCACACATTGTCTAACAATGTACTCATATGCATTTATATTATAGAAGTAAACAGTAATTAGAAAAACATACTGACTGTTTTTTTTTAATATATAATTACGCAAATAATTATTGCCTACTGTCCATATTGACTTATACAACTGATAAATGTGTTATTTTAAAATCAGACATCGATTAAATGCAACTGAAAATTAAAATCAAACTAAAACACATTTAAAACTCTGCTTTGGAGCTGGGCGCATATAGTTAGTGTAAGTTATGATGTATAATAAAAATTACTTTCGCAAAATTTCGTCTCCCCCACCAAATGCGAACCAGTCGACTGTGGCAGCACCAATAAATCGCACGTTCATTGTTTTAGCTGGCGAAACGCAGCTTGGTCAATGCAAAAGATAAGAAAAAAATCTTAATTTATGACTCGTCCTAAATCACACAGTCGTGCACGACGACGAATATTTTCCGTTGCGACCGTCAAGGGCACCCAACACGGAGCGCTGTTGTCGCCTGTTAACCGCTCCGTTGACATTTTATAGAGTGCCAATTCAATTTGTACCTTCCTCGCGAACCGGAAACGTGCCTGGAAAGAACGTCACAGTTGCCATCTACCAACGAGACGGGCGTACTACAGATTGATTGTACCGGTGTTAAATGACATTAGGCGTTTTATAAGATTTGTAGCGGTTACTCCCTTGTACAATGACAGAAATGAAAAATAAAGAACTAGGTATATAGTTTACTATATTTCATTGTATACTGTAATACTACTCTGTGCGAAACTGGATACTTTCAAGGAAATATTAAATTGAAACTGATTAGGAATGTGTGTTAAGTCTTGAGAAGCTCTATTGTTTTCAAATGTCCAAGAAATATTATAAACTATGATGTATTTTTAATAAAGAATAGAAAATAACATACTTCATCTTTGTACTGTGTTTATAACGTAGAATAATACATGTAAATATGTTGTTTACGGCGAATAGTCCGTGTTTAAAATGTAAATATTCATTATTGCCATTTGCCATACACAGTTTATAAGGAATATTCTTTGTAACATTCATTACTGGTTATAATGTTACGTTAATTACTCTTATAACAAACACATTTTACATTTGAACAATGTCTAATTATTCATTGTTGCAAGTTAACGACCAAAATTACTGGAAGGTCTTCCAGTACTCACAATAGTGGTTGTAGTAAAAATGCAGTAAAAACCAAGAATTATAGTTTTCTGATTATACGTTGCTGGGTCATATGCATATATTGACATTTTGTGTCACATGGTATATTGCAAATTAGTATATATAGTTAGCTCCTTGGCCAGTAAACTTCCTGTTGTTCTGGAAGTTCAAGTATCAGTTCCAGTCCTTGTCAATGCGAATAATTACTGGAAAGAGGCGTTGCCAATCAATAGACTAAATTTGCGATCAATCTAACAAAGAATACAAAGAAAATTTATGTATATAAGATATATGACAACATTGGGAGGAGTTAACTTCATCAACCAACCACAAAGCAGAAAGCGGAAGTAAACAAGCATTGAAAGTAGAATGCGGAGGCAACGCAGTTGAATGATGAACAGAATATATCAGGAAACCGTAACACGAAATATATTCAACCAAACAAATCATTTGTTCCTTTCAACAACAACATCTTTACTACATCTGTTTAAAAAGCTAGACGCTAATTTCAAATTACTGGTGCTATATCAAGAAAAACTGTTGTTAACTTTTATAACATCTGTCACGTTAAAGGCTCCGTGTAAAAATGTATTTTTAAAGGTAATACAAGAATATTTCTGTATTGTTCCAACTGGTCAGATAAGGACATTGAAGTTTTTATCAGGAATCTGTGCACACATTAATGTCGAGGATGTATGCGTGTTTACTGAATTGCAGACGTGGGGATTCTCGCATGGAGCTTGGGGAGTCCGTGTGTGTGCTATACGATACAACGTTAGCGAAACATAAAGCGATTGTGAAACATCCACACAGACCTTATCTCAAATGTTGTGTGAAGTTGAAGTTACGTCTTTTATCTTCTGCCATACACCATCACTACTACCTACTACTATTCCTGCTGATGTTACTGTTACTGCGCTCTCGAGTTAAACACGTGAACTACGATGCCACGATACTTTAGCTTTACGGATTATCCTTGTGATATTTTATTTGTTTACTATCCCGCCTTTGGCGACCTATTTACATATTTATTTTTACAACTGTCATGTTGTTCGCTGTTTGTTTTTTAAAATAAATATATGCATATTTCGATACAAGTGAATGAGTTTGAATCAGTGCTACCCTACCGAGAAATTCTATATCAATAATATGCTAGCATGCATATAACAATGTAACCGTTCCGTTTTCAATTTAAAATAAATCATACATATGAAAAATATCAACTGTAAAAGATTGAATAGTATGTTAGCTTCAAGGATTGTAGAACAAGTAAAGTTTATTTACAATGATGAAATCGTATTTGTAAAATATTCTTACTGTTTTTGTAATACGTGAATCCACTTTAACTCCAGAAGTTTGTTAGAGTATTGAAAAACACTGCGTTAAGAGCATAATGTTGCAAATCTCTGTATGCTACAATGGTACATGAAATAATTACTAACAGTAAAATAGTAGCTAGATTATAATTGTTCCTTACTGTTATTATTTTACTACAGTTAAAAACAAAACATATAACTAATTTATTATATAAATCGATGTACAAGAATATTTATGGTTTTGAGTTATTTTTTCTAATTATTTAAAGTTATACCAATAAGTCAAATGTTTCATTGTTGACTTATATATATATTCATATATGTAGTATCAATCCTATTATGTAGACTTATATGTAAATGGATACACAATATCATGCAAGATATGCAAACTGTCGATATAGTTCAAAATCCACATTTCCATTAGTACGCTTCATAATTGCAACACAAGCAAATATTGTATCTGAGACAAGTGAACTTGCATTTAATTAAACAAACACATACGTACTTGCATTATTGTATAATAGTGCAGACACACACACGCAACATATGTATAAATGTACTAATACAGTATGTAGATTGCACGCCTCTACAAATGCTAATCCTGCATGTATTAGCTGTGTACTCACTGACATACATACATATAGGTGTGCGTACATCTGTACTAATTCAACATCAACTGTTCATACATTCACTTACTACAGCTCAAAATAGGCTTACAAAGGCTAAAGTGATTTGCTCAACAGTAAGTAGTATAGTATGAGAAACTAAATTATACTTTTATCTGTAAATATCACCGTTAAGAACCAGTAGTTAAATAGCTGTCCTTGCTGCTGTTCACGAAATGATTACTTAAAATAATCTCTACTAAACGAAACATGTAAAATATAAAATTATTTATATCTCCAATAAAATTCACAAAAAACACATAATAGATAGATAAAAACAAGTTTATAAAAACTTGTTTTCGATGATAATTATATCCAAATTGTGTCTTCTTTTCCATACCACTTATAGTTTTTGCCAATCTTTTTTGCATTAAGCAAAATAAACTTGAAAACCAGTATTACACAAAAAATATTTTCGGTTGTTCTCTGAAGGTCGTCGATGCTCTGAAGATGGACGCGTTGCATTCGATCATTGATTTTAGAAGTTATTGTGCCTTTTGTCAGGTATATGCCGCAGGATAATTACATTTTGAAAAGCACTTAGGACTTGTGTGACATCACACACACACACATCAAGGACAATATGCATACATCATTGTAATAGACAACAGTTTAATGTGATGGTTTCATTGTTGTGTACAAGTCACTTTAGACTAGACGGTGATTTTATTTGATTACTTACAAATAATTTAATAAAAAAGTATCCGAATGAATGGTAGCTAGGTTCAGTTTAATGTACGTCCATTTCATTGTAGAAGTAATAGATTACTTCTACAAATAATCACACTGATCTTTAGCCAGTATTCTTGCTACATATTTCTAATAATTTTACCGATAGATGATAATGTGTGTTTCTCTTTCTAGTTGGTGACACAGGAGAGACGTTTGAGTACCACTGCTTCCAGGACTATGGCAGCCATGTCCTTAGGGTTCATAGTGCTAGTTACACCCTGGACTATACAGGAAGTAGTAGCCGCCTGCACAGGTACACGTGCACCAGCACCACTTGACTTCCTGGCCACGTGGTTGGCACTTAGTAACAGTTTCTGGAACCCGTTCCTTTACTGGTTACTCAACAACCATTTCCGCAGAATCAGCAGAGAATTGTTACTTAATAAGGTTGGTAGAAAATACATTATAATAATCACAAATCTATAACCAATAGTAACCAGAAGTAATCAAGAGAACCTAGGATGTTCTGTATTCCTTGTATGAAATATTTAAATAAATCTCGTTATTTAGTACTTTCCCATCATGTGAATATATTTTTATGTATGAATTTATGTCCGAGCATAGTGTTTGTGTAATAAAACCTGCAATAAGTGCAGCTTATCTACATAATAAACCCAGTGTCATCTCCTTTGTTTTATACTTGCATAAACTAGCAAAAAACTAGACTAGTCCTTTGCAAATTTGCATACATATTATGGCCACTAAACACAAATACATATATATATATACACACAGAGGGCAGTGTTGAAATAATGTTTCGGAAACGAAATGCATCCACTATTTATCGCATGTACCATCTTTACAAATAGCCTAATACATATTCATGTAACGTGTTTCGCTGTTTAGGAGTGTGAACAAATTATCTGATATTTCCGTTCAATTATTTTGTAAAAGGTTCGCTCGCTCGCGCGACAAATAAAACCAGGAAGAAAAAAAGATGGAACAAGTTATAATCTATCGGTTGCCAGGGCCACAAACGTACTTTTGTTTCAATAAACACTTGATTAATGTGCAAGAAGCGTGCGGATTACTGCACTGTACACCGCCAACATTAATTCTTATTTTCTTTTTTATCGTCTGCTGTTTTCGTTCGTTGTATTTTTTATCTACAATCTTTTCTGTGCCTGTTGCTTGCTGCTACTGCTGCTGCTGCTGATGATATTAGCAGACAAACTTGCTTCAGAAAAGTCTTCTTTTAAAAGTACAGTGACGTGCCATTCAAAATGTTTTGCGGTTTCTCCGAAATACTTTAGTAAAGTTAATTTGAAAACTCGTAAAAGTTCAGAGAAATTCATTTATTCTCAAGGATTCGCCCACTCTGTGTACACGTTTTTTTTTTCTTTTTTTAATAAACCTTTATAATTGATGATAATAAACCACAGGAAGTGGTAGAAAAACTTCTGGAAAATTTTTAAATAGTTAATTAAGTAAAACCTCTCACAACAATTATCCCTGAAATATCATATCATTGTTAAATCCATCTAATGAACTTTAGTATAAATGGACACCACCCCCCCCCATATTGGGACGCCTATGGGAGACAACGTAAAATAATGCTGTTTGTGGCAGATCAAGAGCAGACTAGGTAGAAACAGGCCTTGTTGTTAAAAACATTTCCGCAATTTGCTTTTGTGTATTCATCGGTGAAACCGGTTCGTTTAACGATTGAAGTAAAGGATATTCGGTTATTTTTATATTATCGTCCGATAATAATCACTTCCATACACACATACAGGTTTTCCTGTTTATACGTTTATTTTCATCTGTTTGTTTACTTTGGAAATCTATACTGAAATTTTTCCAATCAGTTTTATGATGTTTGAAATGTGATGGAAAGTAAATAAAATTAACAGAATCAATAACGCATATTGACGAGTACTTCGCGTAATAGGAAAATACTATATTCTTGTGATAAATCTGTCTAGTTGTGAGTTGTAGTAAATATTTACTTACTATGAGTAGTACCCGAGCAATACGTAATTATGTCTAGATCAGTGCAACATGAGAAATTTATATAGATATTAATTTAAATGTCACTGCCGACAAGATGTAATTATTTATTCTATAATTAGACCTGAGGACAAATCGTATACATCCTATTACAATAATTTGGCAAAACTCAGAAAGCAATTATTGTAACAAAATAATTATCATTATATAAGACTAATGCCGGCACATTTATTATATTGTTTCATAGTTTTTTTGTAATGAACCAAGTAATAAGGATATGTCATGCAAGTAAAATAATGACCGTCATTGGTTGACAAGTACACGCAATGTTTCAGTACTGAAATGTCTGAAGGTTCAATGTCTTTCAGCGCATGATCTCCCAGAGCATATTGTGGAAATTGGCAATTTCTGCGCGCGCGACTAACTTAGAATCTTAACTACAACACACCCAGCTACATTTTTCGCGGTAAGGGGAATTGTGAAATACGACATCAAGTAAAAAGCTATTTACGTTCCATTCACAAAATAAACAACCGTCACTTATGGAACAAATGAAAATATTTTTGTTACTCGTCGCGGCAGGCGTGTAATAGAGGAGCTATATTATTTTTTCTTTCATTTATTTTCCAGCTGTTCTGTAGACGACCAAGTTCAGCCAATAAGCAACGGTGTTGCAGTAACAGCAGCTCTGGAGCACTAGGTGTGGGAGCTGCCTGTGACCTGGAGGGCTTGTCCGAGAAGTACTGGGGTATGTATGTAGCAATATGCAGGTGATATTGTCATTTAACTTTAAATATCGATCCTAATATTTATGTTAAGGCACCTGCTCTATATGTGCTTAGAGTTAAATTATTATATGTACTGTACATCCCGATATTCTATTTAGAATCAACCTGAGTTTTATGCATAGTTAACACTAACACTAACAATAACTATGATTTCACTCCTCCAGGTGAGATTCTAGAGAGAACACTCTCCTCCAGTTCGTTGCACGCCCTGCAAAGGGCCTATGGAAGCGGCCATCCTTCCAGAGGTATGTCCAGGTGTAACGGAGGCCTACAACATCACGAGATGAAGGTGCTGGACACTGCAGTGCCGGATTTATGAAAGTTAGACAAGACCACTCAGACATTCGAGGTAATCCGGGACGATTTGGACAGCCCGTCCGAAGCGTCCACATTACCGAAGTGATAGTTTGTGCTGGTTCTATCGGATAAGACTGCACTATAAACTAATACAATTAATCGCAACCAGGACGTGTTGGAAATACTGTGAATGTATCACTGTCAAACATTGTTTCGTGTTGTAGAAAGACATAGTGAATATTAGTGTTAAAAGTATGAACTATTACCGGAATCTTAAACGTGAAATAAATTTATATCAACACAAATTCGTTACAATTCTGAATGTGTTTTAAATGATAAGGCCCGTACTATAACTATTAAACGAACATTATTCTTCTACAATACGGTCCTAGAAACGTGTTCACTTCAAACATTTTTTTGTATGAACGGGTATTTAACAACTTGTCATATATTTTTTCCAATCCCGACGACTTTTTTTATGGCAGCAATAAAATTAGAAGACATTTACGAGAATGTAATTAAATAAAACACGCAGCAAAGACGATGATTAGACATATTGTACAACAATTGCAACCTTTGAACAATTGCAAACTCGCGACACTCATAATTATAGGGTTTTGGCAAAATGATTCGAAAAAAAAGAACACATATTCACAAGTATACAAAATGTATACTTAAATCTGTCTGACATACTCGTACATTGTAAATAATGATAAAAACAACTGCACTAAAATGTCTATGAATTAAAACTAACATGAATTAAAGTTTTATCCACATTGTTACTGATAATTATTTATAATTTTTCGTACTTATAAAAATCAAGGTTGTTTTCTTTTATTCCTAATCTATACAATACGATAAATATAAATAATTATTATAAAACATGACTTGACAAATTGTTATGTGCGAAATGTTACTCATGTTCTTCTGGTATGTGAAAAGCAATGAATTCTGTAATTATACTGTCTGTATGTGTTAATGAGTAATCGTATACCGTGTCTCGCATATGTAGAATAATAATTGTATGAATGTAGCATATGATTGTACATAATTAATCTAGATCGATATTACCGAAATCATATTGTACACGTATCCGTTTCTGTTGTCATGTACATATTTGTAATATAGCTAGTTGAACATAAAATACACGATACGTACGTACGTTCAATTAAATTCGATATTAAACAACACGTATATATATATATCAAACCTTAGACTAACGTCATATGAACGATACTGTTCATATAGAAATCGTAACATTTAAGCGAACGTTGTGCAAAAATGAACGTACAAGTAATTCCTTCAGTTATTAGTACCAATCGTATTTTTATTCCATGTACGAATTATACTTGAAATGTGACTTTTTAATAAAACAAATAAAAACATTGTTCATATATCATGCGCCAGGTACGTTTTATTATATGTTTTCATTTTTTATTCATTTCTGCAAGAAAAATAACTGGTTTTTTTTCTTGGTAGCGAAACAACTAAACGGATTACAAAATTATCAATAATTTTCACCTTGAATAATATTGAGCAAGGCCTACAACACCAAAAGAGACTGTTTCAACATATACATATATACATGTAACAAGGTCAATAACTCCAATAACTGTTGAGATTGTTCACTTCAGAAAGAGACATTACTGTCTCTGAAAAATACTTAATGCATATATCCGTTGCATGGCTCGTACAATAAATGAATGTATACATTGTTTATAAGGACCGTTAAGACCGCACAAATATAAAGGCTCTTTTCTACACAAAACCTTGCTCGAAACAATTATGTTAATTGCAGAATATTACTCTATAGTACTGTGTGAATTAAATTCAATGCACAATGAACTGATAAAACTTATGGTTATAGTTAAATTACAGTAATTTATAAAATGTCAAAATAATAAAAGCATATC
>JAGJTL010005996.1:497990-508605 GCA_022063505.1 Calosoma granatense | reverse complement strand
CGAATGAATCATTATCTGTCGAGGATTAGTTATCTGTACTAGGTAATAATAATAATTTGTTTAATAGTAACTAGTTTGACAAACTTCTTAGAATATGTAAACAATAATTATTATCATGATGTTATATTGTGACATGAACAGAAGCTCATTTATAAACTAATCATGGAAAGATAATGGAATCATTCGGCCTGTAATATGTTATTCAAGTGTAATTTTCCTGTACTATAAGCAATTTAAATTATTCTCTCACAATATGTGTGGAATGTATCTGTTCGATAAATATACCCGGTACACACATATATATGTATTGAAGGTTACAGATATTGGGAGAATATATATATACATGTATGTATATAAAATGCACAGATGCACATTCACAACGGGACAGTTTGGAAAATATATTAAACTGTGCACTAGTCAATTTAAACATCATGATGTGCTGTCATGTGTTAGATATTATCATTTTTGTGCTATTCGCAGTTGCAATGCTGGATGCGGCAAAAATGCGTAAGTACTAGTACAAAACATATATATTATAGCAGTTTCCTCATCTATAGAAATTAACAAATAAATAAAACACAATTCAATATTAAACATTTCCATTGCAGCCGACTTTATAGCGACGTGTAAAAGAAATGATCCACAATTAAATAAATGTGCAGAAAGAAATGCAAATCTAGCTATTCCGGGACTTGTAAAAGGTGAGTTGTGTACCGTACTGTGGTATCAGTCAATGAATTATACAATATTCATGTTAAGGTTCCCGGAAATATGGTTTACCTAATATGTCACCACTGCATGTACCAACGATTGAGATTGATGCAGGAAATAATCTGTACATAGAATTAACAGATAATACAATAACAGGTCTTGAAGGGACCGTGGTTAAAGGCATAGAGTATGTAGCTATTCCATATATATGTATGTATGATCATTTTCTTACTACATATTATTACTTTCAGCATGCAACTTGACAAACAATATATGATGTTTCATGTTACTATACCGAGAGCTAACATTGTTGGACGTTACAAAATGGATGGTCGTATCCTGATACTACCTATAAACGGCGAGGGCATTGCAAATATTACATTTAGTACGTACTAATTACCTACTATTTCATCAATAATATATGATTCATATGCATATTCGTATATTTTAGTCGATGGTGACTATATTTACACAATGGGCTATGTCATAAAACAGCGGAACAGTAAACAATATCTAACAATCGTAGATCATAACATAACATTCACGACAACAAGGGCATACTACATGTTCGACAATCTCTTCAACGGAGATCCAAGATTAGGTGGAGATATTAAAATAGATATCAATGTGTGAATATTTTACTAGATATTGTCTATGTTTCAGGCCAAGAAATGAATAGATTCCTAGATGAAAATTGGGCAGAAGTAACAAAGGACCTTGGGTCAACCGTAGGGGAAACAATTAGTAGTATTATAACCGGTATTGCTATGACAATTTTCAGTAAAATAACCTTCGATGAAGTACTACCTCTAGATTAGTTACTACTTATAGTCGAATATACCACACTTTAATGTTAGTGAAACCATATTTGTGATACTACGACACATATAAATAAAATTACCAATTAGTATATTGCAACTACATATAATATGTATGAAAGTAACTTTAGATATTTTATTTATTCTAATATGCTAATGTATTATTACTGGCAAATTTTGAAATAAAATATTAGATTCCAGACACACGTTAATGTATTTATTATAATATGGCTATTATGAAATATACTTCCCAACATTTTCATAAAAATTATTTCTCACCCGTATTAATTATATTTATTATTATTTACGGTATTTGAAGAAAGAATAATGGTCATAATTTTTATGAATATTTACACAAATAATAATTTTTCACCCCAATTAAGAGGGGTTGAAAACTTCAGAGTACATTCTCCAATGTCTCTAGACTAAGAGAAAATTTTGTTCATCAATATCCGTTAATTAGCATCCGAGTTATATGCAATTAATATTTGCAAAACTAAAAACGAGACTGCTGCTGCCATCTCTTTGAAAAAGCCTGAACTATATACGTGGCTTTGCTTAACATTTAGTTTTCCTAATAATTCGCAAATAAGTCGATGTTCTAAGGTAATATCGATTTGTTTATAGTTTAAAAATGTCTATAGACTATATTTACATAAAGAATTATCAATTTAAAATATGTTGTAAAGTTTTTTGTGATCAAAAACATACATAACTTTCATTTTTATATTGACCATGATGTTATTTGTTATTGGACTTATTTAGATTGTGATTCTGATATTAATTTATTAATTCACCTCTCAAAACACCCCGAAGCTGCAATTTCAACTCGCTAGAACCAGTTCATAAAATATTCTAATCCCATTTTCAAACGCGCCTCCACCAAAAAACGTTTACACTCGTTGTTTTAGAATGAAAGCATCACGACGTTCCCGATTACAGTATACACTGTTACACTGTTAATTGAGATGGTCGTGGGTTTTCCTAAGAATTATATTAAATCCATTATAGCACACTAGAGCCTAGACAAATAGTTAGTTAGTCATGCATACTGTTGAAATTGCTTTACAGATATACCCACGTGTTTCAATATAAATGCACAATTACTACATTTCAAATTCAAGGTAAGCATTAGTGATAAATTGTCTAGTTAAACTATTAGATGATGTTTGTATACTTTTCAATGTCTTGAAAAAAAAACATACGTATATGTAACTACAAAATGATTATCTTTCAATTTAACGATATCAAAGTGCAACGTTACAAGGAAAGTTACTTATATATGCACTTATATTTACATAGCATACAAAATCATATTATTATGGACAATTAAAAATGTTCAAACATGATCCTTATTCACCCTTATCGTAACAGTTAATAGATAAGACGCATTTAATTAATATATAGAAAAATGTACTTACGTACATATGATAAAAAATCATTCTTGTATTATAGGTAAAGAAATTGTTTTTATGTTTTTCAATGTATATTATAAAAAATTTAATAACCATTTGACAATATTATCCGGCGGAATGTTTTAATATTAAATATATATGCTAGCAGTATTTTATGCGAAGCAGCACGTTTTCATAGTCACTTCAACATGATTGAAATATATTGATTCTAAAGAAATCGCAATATTAAATATTATTTACAAAGTATTTGATAATATTTACAGAAATAAATTTTAATATGATTCCGATTCAGTATTTTCAATTAATATATTGAAAAATTTAAATTAAATACAAATCTCACAGCACAACGATGTAAGCGCCGTCAGTCAGAGTTTCCGTGAACTATTTCTTAACATCCATTGTAATGAGTAAAAACAAACTGTAATATCGACACGTCAAACTTTATCGAAGTGTCAAGTTCAGCTGTCATTACATAGTTTCATAAAGTAAAATGCTTAGTTTTGTTAGTAATTAATATATAGTGCAGCAACAATGGATGATTTGGATGATAAGTTCTGTTATGTATATAGTTCTTCCTTAGAGCACAAGCTTCAAATAAAAATGTACGCGGTATATTACGTTACAGTGTGTTGTTTGTTCATGGATTTGTTTTCTGTTTGTTTTTATCAGTGGTACTTTGGAAGGAAAACGACAAAAGCCAGAATATGATAAGTTGTTAGCGGATCCTATGCTGAAATACTCTGGTTTGTACCAAGAAGGTTGTGCGGATTTAATGGTAGTTTGCCAAGTGTTTGCTAATAATCGTTCACTTGTGCTTCCCACGTCAACATCTTATAAATCGTTTACATCTCGTTGGAAGTAATATTATCTACTCATTGTCTATTGCTCGTATTATCTACAATTTCCTTTCCAGCTGGAACGAATGGGTGACACTACCGATTCAGTTCAGTGACTTACCTCGCAATGCACAACTGACATTCACCATTTATGATTGTGGCGGGCCGGACAAGCTTATACCAGTTGGCGGAACCACAATTTCGTTGTTCAGCAAACATGGAGTTTTCCGACAGGTGAAAATGATGTGTCGTGTATTTTTTCGTCTGTAAATAAGTAAAAAATTAATACAATGGGCGCTGATATATCTAAGCATGACGTAGTGAAAAAGAAAGAGAAAGTATTCCGCACTAATGAAACGTGTGCTAAGTTAGATGTAGTGTATTCTTGTTCAACATGCGATAATAGTGTGATAGTTGTTTTAAATATATTTTATATTGGCAGGGTATGTTGGATTTGCGAATATGGCCAAACAGGGAAGCCGATGGCAATGCACCTACTACGACGCCTGGTAAAGGTAGGGACCATGGCAAAGAACAAATGCATCGACTTGCCAAGCTGGCTAAGAAGCATCGTAATGGACATATGACAAAGGTACAAAATTATTTATCACGTTTACCAAATGATATCTATTAAATTTTATTATAGGTGGACTGGTTGGATCGTTTGACTTTTCGAGAGATAGAAATGATAAACGAAAAAGAGAAGAAGAGTTCTGAATATCTTTATCTAATGGTAGAATTTCCTAAAATATGTATTGAAGGAGTACCGCACTCTGTCGTCTATTATGAACAAAATGGTGATGAAGTGTATCATTTCCGCGCTCAAGCAGACATAGTGACTGTTCCTGATCATGAAATATTAGAGGTAAGTGTGTTTTAGATGTTAAAAGAACAATATAATGTTTGGAATTTACTGCTAGACATTGTTAAATGTATGCGAAGTGAAAGAAATCTTAATAATATAATAAGACTTGTCTTATACTGTGCATAAATAATAGATTAATGTATTGGATGGTATTGAAACTAATCCCTCGATGTGGTTTTCAGGAAAACCTTGTAGAAAGTAAACACCACAAGCTCGCGCGCTCACTACGCAGTGGAATCTCCGACAAGGACGCTAAACCTAATGCTACCGTGCGGGACAGATTGAACCAGATAATCGCCTATTCGCCCACCACTCAGCTCTATAACGAGGAACAGGACTTGGTGTGGACGTTCCGTTTCTATTTGAGTAACCAGAAGAAAGCTCTTACAAAGTTCTTGAAATGTGTCAACTGGAAACTACAAGGCGAAGTGCGACAAGCACTAGCATTGCTTCAACAGTGGACTCCGATGGATGTAGAGGACGCTCTCGAACTGCTCAGTCCTAACTTTACCCACTCCGCGGTGAGGAGATACGCAATCAGCCGCTTGAAACAGGCACCGGATGAAGATCTGATGCTGTACCTATTACAGCTAGTGCAAGCGCTCAAGTACGAGAACTTTGATGAAATCAAAGAGGGCTATCAACGGATATCACCCGGACGGGAAGTATTTGCAGAGGAGAAGGACGCACAGCTGGAGAAAAAAGATAGTAAAGAGAGTAACTCGACTATAACGAATGAATCAACGTTGATTCGATCTTATAGCTACAACCAAGCAGACCAAATAGCCGCATCCAATGTGAATAGTGTCATAGAAGTTGATACCATTCATCAGAGTATGTCGCTAGCTGAAAATCTGCTGCAAGGCATCCATAACGCAACAACCAGCGATTCGACAAACACAGATACGTTGCTTAGCGACGGCATCAACGACGAGGAGACAAATGATTTAGCGTCGTTCCTGATCCAACGAGCGTGTAAGAACAGCACACTGGCGAACTATTTCTACTGGTATCTGCTGATTGAATGCGAGGACCAAGAACCAAACATGAAACAAGATACAAGAATACGTGACATGTATTTGACAGTGATGAAAACATTTTCACAAACACTGGCACGCGGTAATGCAGACTGGCAACAACGGAGAGCATTCCTAGCTAGACAACAGACATTCATCGATAAATTAGTGAAACTAGTGAAAACAGTTACACGAGAAAGCGGCAATAGAAAGAAGAAAGCGGAGAGAATGCAACAATTACTCGCTGATTCGGAAATGTTCAAGATTAACTTTGCCAACTTTGAACCGTTCCCGTTTCCACTAGATCCGGATGTATACATTAAGGGAATCGTACCGGAAAAGGCCAGTATATTTAAGTCTGCCCTCATGCCCTCCAAGTTAACATTTATCACAACCGAAGGCACTGAATATGTTGCTATATTTAAACATGGCGATGATCTACGACAAGATCAGTTAATCTTGCAGATGATTACATTGATGGACAAACTTTTACGCCGAGAGAATTTAGATTTAAAACTAACACCCTACAAAGTTCTTGCGACGAGTACGAAACATGGTTTTCTGCAGTTTATCGATTCAATCACGGTAGCAGAGGTGTTAGCCACAGAAGGTAGTATCTTGAATTTCTTCCGGAAACATCATCCATCAGAGACGGGACCGTACGGTATTGTAGCCGAGATTATGGACACATACGTGCGCTCGTGCGCTGGATACTGTGTTATCACATACTTGTTAGGTGTAGGTGATCGACATTTAGATAATCTGCTGTTGACTACATCGGGCAAACTGTTTCACATTGATTTCGGATACATATTAGGACGTGATCCGAAACCACTGCCGCCTCCAATGAAACTTAGCAAAGAAATGGTAGAGGGCATGGGCGGAACGAATTCGGAACACTATCAGGAGTTCCGTAAACAGTGTTACACGGCATTTTTACATTTGCGCAGGTGAGTGAATGAACGTACAGCCATAGTAGTAGAGATGAATGATAGCAACCTTGTAATGTTTTATTCTTTGCAGACATGCCAATCTCATCTTGAACTTGTTCTCGCTGATGGTTGATGCCAGTGTACCTGACATAGCCTTGGAGCCGGACAAGGCCGTACGGAAAGTCCAGGACAAGCTCAGACTAGATCTGGGTGACGAGGAAGCTGTACATTATATGCAGAACTTGATAGACATGTCCGTAACAGCCGTCATGGCTGCCTTAGTGGAACAACTACACAAGTTCGCACAATATTGGAGAAAATAAGCACGCCAATGGGATTCGGTAAAAGCAGCTTTAAAACCTTATAGACTTATAAGTGATAAGACAACTATTTAACATTTGATCATTTACAGTTAGATCTAGGAGAAGGGAGCTAAATTAAATTAAAAAAACACATTGTGCCCGCTCTCCAATGATATGGACCAAGTGTTAAATTATTGTGTTACTATTATAGCATTGTAAAAAAATTTCTTACATTTAAGTGTATATAACATAATTTGTACTATAAAGTGATAAATTCAAAAATGGTAATAAATTAATTTGCTTACGTACTTTCCTTCTTATTATTTTCCATTTTCTTCAATCCATGTTTTTTATCATCCTAGTTTCTTTTACATATACAGCACGCTTTGCTATGGAGGATGGAATTAGGAATTTGTGAACTGGTACGGTATATGGACGGTAGGTATTCGTAACAGTGTCACGATAAAAATATATTTTATATATACTTAAACATATTCTGAAATACATGTATAAAAGTAGAATTCAACAAAAAATACATATCATGCATATGTTAACGTACAGTAACAGTTTCTTAATAGTAGAATCACATCATATGTGCGTGGAAGTATAAAATATTTACGAATTTTTCTTTGGAATCTTAACAATGCAGGTTTTAACTTCAGTGTATTGGGCAATACCATACTCTCCCAATTCTCTGCCATGACCAGAATCCTTGTATCCACCAAATGGTGCCTGTACACCAAAAGCATTGTAACAGTTCACCCAAACAGTACCGGCTTTAATGCCCTGGATCAAGTAATTAGCTTTATCCAAATCTTTGGTGAAAATAGCGGCAGCCAAACCGTAGTTTGTGTTATTCGCCCTATCGATAATATCGTTCATTGATTTGAACCGGAACAATTGTTGAACAGGACCGAAAATCTGTTAAAACAAAGTTCTTCAAGCTAAGGTTCTCAATTTTACAAAAAGAAAGATATGTTTTACCTCTTCCCTGGCAATCTGCATGTCTTCTTGTACATCGGCAAAGACAGTTGGTTGGATGAAGTAACCGCGCTCACCAATTCTTTCACCACCATGCACCAATTTAGCACCATCACGTTTACCAGAATCGATTAGACCCAAGATCTTTTCCATTTGATCTTTATCCACCTGTACATAATAATAATTTATTAATATACAATCTACCGCTGTTTTATTCGTGGCCAAATTAAAATTTAATGAACATAACATGTATGTTTAATTGTGTAAACAACTATATTCGACATGGGAAAATGCATTGTTTTCTTAGTTAGTAGTTAGCATTGTAAAACTGGACTATAAAATAATCTCGTACAACTTCACACAATAATAAACATTTTAATTGGACATGGTGTTTGTCAATGAACTTCAGGTCTGTGGCTGAGAAAGAATGATATCTCTTAAACAATCATACCTGCGGGCCTTGTTCAGTTTTGAAATCAAACGGATCTCCTACTATTCTCTTGCTAGCTCTAGCAATACTTCTCTCCACAAACTCATCGTAGATGGAGTCCTCGATATACGTCCTGGATCCAGCACAGCACACTTGACCCTGATTGAAGAATAGCCCCTGGTGCGCATTCTCTACAGCGTGTTCAATGTCCACATCAGCCAGAATAATATTTGGACTCTTTCCTCCCAACTCCAGTGTGGTTCTCTTCAACCTCCCCGTACCGGCAGCCTGTTGAATCTTTAAACCGACTTCAGTAGATCCAGTGAAAGCGATTTTATCAACATGAGGGTGACCAGACAACGCTGCGCCTGCATCACCGAATCCGGGCACTATATTGATGACACCTGGGGGAAAACCGGCTTCTTTCACCAGTTGTGCTACGTACAGGGCCGTGAGCGGTGTTTGTTCAGCGGGTTTAAGGACTACGGTGTTGCCCATAGCAACTGCAGGTGCTATCTTCCATGCCAGCATCATTAACGGAAAGTTCCATGGTATTATCTGGCCACACACGCCCACAGGTTCATGGCGAGTGTATGCGAAGTAATCACCGTCCATGGGAATAGTTTTACCATGGTTCTTGTCCGCCCAACCGGCCATGTAGCGTAAAGTTTTAATGCTACCCGCTACATCCACTGCCAAAGAGTTGGTGTATGGTTTACCGTTATCCAAAGTCTCCAAACTCTATCAAAACAAAATATGTAATTGCTACTTTTTCATACATATATAAAACGATAAAAAATGTCATAACATTTAACAACACAACATTTAAAAAAATATATAAACTTCAATACTTAGAAGAATGACAACTATTCACGTACGTGCCAAAAAATTGATAAGGAAAGTTTGATAATAAACGATTAAAACATTATATCATCAATTCTGTGAATCATCAGGTCCATTGCACGGTTTTTTGCTAATACAAAAACTATATACACACCGCAAGGTAAACAGCATCTCGCTCTATTAAATCGGCCAGTTTGTACAACAATCTGCCTCTCTCCGATGCGTCCATTGTGCGCCATGGTGAACCGAACCTGAAGGCTTCGTTGGCAGCAGAAACAGCTAGATCTATGTCTTCCTTACCACCCTGTTGTACTTCAGCGATTACTTCACCCGAAGCCGGGTTGATTGTTGGAAAACATTTGCCCGATTTAGCTTTGTGCCATTCGTTATTTATAAAGATCTATAAATAAAACACAGACGTTAACTCCTGGCTACTCGTAACTGTAGGTGGGATTTGTCACATAATTTTAGAATTCATATTAGTTAATATGTGGGTATATTATTTTTTTAAGAACTCATTTCACTTTATTTAAGTAAGAGTACTGAATATGTATCAGTTTCTTTGTATTTGACATACGTATTTCACACGAATATTATGTTAATTGCTAAATCAACTCGACAACAGTATTTAATTAAATTTCGCTGATTAATTATCTCTTTATTTTAAGATAATGTGCGAAAACAAGGTCAAGTCGGATGCGATTAAAGAACATGAGTACAATATGGGAGTTTATTCAACTTTCAATTATGCCTACTCGTAATAATTTACAATTCATAATGAGACTGTTAAAAAAACCATATAGACATATAATTAAAATATAGTAAACATTATCTGTATTGTTAAATACCAGGATTAATATTTAATTTTTTATAAAACTGAATCTAAAAGGATAAATTATGTGTTAAAATGGATGCTGAAAAATATCTAGCTGCTACCGTGACCTTTTTTTTTAAACAAAAAAAAATTGGAGTAGCCTGCATCTGTTTCAAACAATTTTAGAATGAATAATGGAACGTGTTTCAAGCTTTTCTAATGTAAATATGGAACGTTTTTCTTAAGAATAAAATTATACACTTCTCAATGTTTAGCATCTAAACTGTTTTAGCGGAAATAATTTTACAAAAGATCACAAGGTTACCATGGTAATAATAGTTATTTTAAGCACGAATATACGTACTTATATATCTACTTTAAAATTGTATAAAGTCATCACATTAACCAGAGTCGGATAATATACGGAATTCTGTTCCTAAAATTCATTAATTTGTTATGACAGGGATGATAGACATTTTAAAGATGGCTCCAGGCCCTCGAATAGCTAAATCGTCATACCGGCATATACGTGATATGCAATGTAATGCGCAGTGTTGAACGAAATATATTTCAAGTTATACAACAAATATTACTTAGAAAAAAATATATGAATAATATTAATTACTATTCAATAATAATAAATATTATTACA
>JAGJTL010005996.1:487893-497985 GCA_022063505.1 Calosoma granatense | reverse complement strand
AAGAAACATTTATCACAAATGTTATCAGTATACCAAAACATTGAGAAAGGTCATTTCAATGTTGAATTAACACCATATAAGAGCAATTGTCATATTCCACAAGTTTCAATTATGCATCTGAAATAACAAAGCACAAGAAACTACGTTTTAATATCTTAAGAGCAATATTAAATGTATGAAAAGTGATTAAACATACACATTTACCAGCAACCGTGCTATGTTAGAAATGAAAACACATTATTTAAAGATAAATACTTACACCAGAATACAGTATATTCGGTGATTTATCTGGCTGTGGAATTGCAGCTGAATATTGACACTTTTGTAATTTCAAAACCGAGGATCGAATTGCTCGCAGCATGATTACAATGTGCACTGACTGATTGCTTCCACACAAATAAAGAAACTTTTAACACGTACTAACCGACTGACTCTATCTTTGTTGAAATTAAGATAACAATTGACGCTCAAAATGCCGGTATAAATATACACAAACACATTTATACACTACTGATTACATTTTATCATGCTACCAACATGACAACAAGAAATTATGTCAAAGCGTTGCCGATATGTGTTAAAATATAGTACACAAACACAACAATAAGTGTTAATATCCAGTGTAAATAATTGACCGGTATTCTTTGTTTGTTCGTCAAATAACGTATTATGTTTAGTTAAAATAATTGAAATTGATTAAAACAAATATATAACGTACGTTGATAATCTATTTTTTTAAAATTCAATCAAACCATTAAGATAAAATATTAGTATCAATAAATGATTATTTATTCCTTGTGTTATTTTGCATTGAGGACTTGTTTAATTAATAACTTTCATTTATAAAATTATTATCTGCTATGAATTGAGGAAATTTTTAAAGGAAATATGAATGGAATTAATGAAATGTCTTAACTGTTTGCAATAATTTACTACATACAATTAATATAAACATTAGAAAAGAATTACGTACATAATTAATGGTAGTACTAGATTATCCACTTGATCAGTTTTTGCTTCAATTATTGATGTCACAATAATTGCTGACAATGCTTTTGTAATATTGGATTGTGAATTAATTATATATCCTGCAAAGAAAAACATCATTCTAAGTAATTAATTGTTTAAGATGTATACGTATTTATTGTATCTTGAACTGCAGTACTTAGTATTTTTTAAATATACTAACCATTCTGGATTAAAAGAAAGACAACTGCAACTTGGCTTATAATGCTAGCAAAAGTTCCTTCAAAAGTCTTTTTTGTACCTACAAATAAATATCTCTGATATATTTCACTTATATAACATGCAGTGTTAGAATTATGTATACCTTTCCACTTATGTTTTCCTAACCAAGTACCTATCACACTTGCAAATGTGTCACCGATACCAATACTTAGTAACCCACTTATCAGTGGTAACAAGTTAAACCCGGCGGTATCGGTTACATCACATGTATCCGGGTGTAACCACAATGGTAAGGAACAACCAGCGAACAAGTACAGAGGTGTTAATGCTACCGCACCAGCATCCTTTTCATCCGAAAACACCACAAAACCATCCTGCAGTTGTGATCCAAGCGGTGGAAGATTTAATAATCTTAGTATCTGTTTCCAATTAAATAATATATTCAGTCCCATGTGTGTGAGAATAGCTATACATATATTAACAGTACTAGTATTTGCAAAATAAATAGATAAAAATACGTAACATGTTTGCACAAACATAAGTAAACAAGTGGGATATCATTCGTAACGTATTAAATGATATATGATATGCTTCTGAGCATTACACAACAAGTAAATTAATATTTATGTGTCGAATCATTATCATACGAGTTCGGTGAATATAGGATAAGCGATAGGTATATATATGTACGTGAAATACTTGCACTATAGTCTAGTTAGCAATTCTTGACGTTCCAAGGACACTCACCTCTAGAGCAATAAAAATAGCGAATAGAACTCCACTAGCCAAATATAGTATAGAACATTGATCTATCATTCCTGTTAAGTAGACTACAGTTACTAAAATATGGAACGTCTTACGAACTACTGTGTTCGCTTTTTGGCCTTTCCGTATTTGTTTGTGCACTACAATCACAGCTAAAAAGCAACATACTATCCAGAATGTCATCACAGATACCTAGAACATCATCACATTATTTCATTAATAAAATGATTGTATTATGGTAGGAAAATATGTTTGTATTAGCAATACTACTACTACTACTTACTGTTCTAAATTTATCAGTCAATAAGCGTAGGATCCATAGTACTGGACTTTGATTCAACAATATATGTAATGGACCAATAATCCAAAATGTAACTACTGACAATGTTAATCCATAAAATCCAATAGGTTTTCGACAGATTTTCGTTTTATATGCTATAAAAGCGATAATACCCAAACCAGTAATACCAATCTGAAAATTAGAATTTATTATTTGTTTTTACTGTATTTAATGAAACAAGTACCTGTAAAATTAATGTGGAAATATGTGTAACTTGAACAGGAACGTGTAATACAGACTTAAATATATTAACACATGCAACATATAAGAAAATAATGATACTTTGAGAAACTAAACTCGCTTCGCCGAATGTAAAACTTTGTGAACATGTCTTAAGCAGTAAGGGCAGTCCTTTGTAATACGTGAAAGTAGAAAATATTCCACTTAATATGCTAAAGATGATACCTGGAATATAAAATAAGTTAGTAAAAGTAATAATTATCATACAATTTAATAAATTCACCTCTATGAAAACAAGTGTAGAATAGAAATGACATGAAAATAGTTGACGCATACTGGATTAAACCCGTTTTGAAGTTGTTATATTTCACAGATTGCGTTATTAATATAATATTTGCAAGACATAAGCCAAAAGACAGTAATGTAGCAAGCTTATAGTCACGGGAGAGAATCTCAGGACTTTTCACTAGCGCTATTAAAATCGCAACAGGTAACAAAAAGGAAGCCCAGTATCCTGGTCCAGCATTAGGCCTAAAATTCAAATAACCATTAGAACAAATAGTAATATACAATTAATATTAACTTGCCTGGGTTTAATGCCGGCTAAAGACAGAGTTTTCTCTATATTTGCAGTAATAAAACTCATTGTTTGAACTAAATTTCAAATGATTATACCTAACAGTCTCCTAAATCACATTTCACGTTATATCTTATTGACCTTTGGACTGATTAATGATTACTATCATTAATAATCCTAAAACCGAAGGAGCATGTCTGCATGTTTTGATAAAATAAAAACAATGTTAACGGTAAGCCCACAGTTTCACATTTGACACATGTCAAATCCACCTCCAACCTACTGCGGTTCTGTACAGTTTGACAGTCAGCGGGGTTTTTTTTAACTAGCTTCACTGTAGGTTATAGTGCATGTCTGTGGACCATATGCAAATGTCATTATACCGACTATGAGCAAGTGATAAGTGGTTGCGCTGATCGCACTCATCCGTAGTTTTTAATTACTAATTTGTATTTAATAATAAATACGTTAAATTCAAATATATAGGTAATAATTCAGATTATGAGTCATGGGAAAATGTCAAATTTAAATGTAAAATGAATAAGTGAAAATGGGTTAAAGAGGAAAAGTGAATAAATATTGATATCAGAGGTTAACATTCAGGTCATATAATGAATGATACTAAATCCCATAATTTTAAGAGTTATCTAGAACTCGACGAACATGAATTGCAGGTAATTTCAATATATATTCTTTACATAACCAATAAATAATGTTCTTGTGATTTTTTAGACTCTTAACTTGAACGATACTCACGCAAAATTGATGCCTGGTAAGTTGATCTCAGGGGATTACTATGAGATCATACTGTACGTTGTGCATATCATGTTTCAGGCGAAGTACTCATTGCAGAGGCTCAAAATGTTGTCATGTTCAATCCTATGGCTGATCAGAAGCCTGGTGGCCACTTGTACGGTGTTCTTAGTGTCACTAACTTTAAATTATCGTTCATACGTGCGGATTCTAAGCAGAGTGATGTGTCAAATTACCAGCAAAACCTCCTGCTTGGCGAGAACGAAGTGTGTCTGTCAGCTATCGATGTTGTGTATCAGATAGGCGATCGGAAACGACGGCTGAGTCCTGGCCAAAGTGTTTCAGGGAAAGTAAAAGGGCTGCAGATTGCGTGCAAGGTAACTCATCTGAAAACATACATACATATTAAAATATCTGTGTAGTATATTCATAGAAACAAATATTAAGTAACAGTAAAGTCATGGGTATACAAATAAGAATAGTAACTGTAAATATTTCTCAAGTATACAATGTGTAACTTAGTTTCCGTATTGTGTTTAAATACTATAACTGTACTGTGTGAATTCGTTCTGCATATTAATACATATATGTCGTCAGGCAACCCGCAGTATCATATCATATGTATGATATATTTTATTTACAGAATATGCGAGTACTGAGTTTTAATTTCAAAGTATCTGCAGTGGATAATGGAAAAAGTATTGCTAATGCGTTACTACATCATGCATTTCCAAAGAGACACCAACTATTGTTCGCCTATGATTTCAAGTGAGCTTCAAACTTATTTGTGTAGTTAGAATATTTTATTCTGAATCATTTTTCACAGGGAAGAATATTACTCAAGTAACTATAGTTCAAGTACAGTTAAATTCGACCATGTGAGAGATTGGAAAAGAGAGATGGAACGAACACATTCACAGAACTGGCGAATCTCGATTGGCAACCAGAATTTCTATTTGTCCTACGGTCTTCCGCAAACTGTCATTGTGCCAACTTCTGTAACAGAAAATCAACTCTCCATTGCAGCTAGACATTTCCGGAATAGCTATTTTCCCGTATGGGTAAGTGTAAAACATATATAAACATATGTAGTAAATCATTCACAGTAAAATAATAATTCATGTTTTAGGTATGGAGTGCTGACAACGGTGCAGCTCTAGTTCGAATGGGTGAATTATTACCAACAATACAGGACAGAACTCAGGAGAATGTTATGTTAGAAAATGTACGGAAAAGTCATCCGAAGATGACACAACCCACTGTGATGGACTTGAGTAAAGAATGTCCATCGCCTAAAGACGTCCAGCACAGTTACCAACGACTACGTGATCTATGTACACCGGAAACCGTACGGCAATTCTGGATCCAGGACGGCAAATTATACAGTGCATTAGAGAGTAGTAGATGGCTTCAATATGTCTCTGTTAGCTTGGGCAAAAGTGTAACAGCAGCTGAACAACTAACTAATGGAATTACTGTTGTATTACAAGAAGGTAACTCCACCATTTCTTAACTAAAATTCTAAACTGTTTACAACAATATACATTGTCCTGCAGATAACGGCCAAGATATGTGCTGTGTCATATCCAGTATCACGCAACTAATACTAGACCCGCATTGGCGTACGATAAACGGATTTCAATCGCTTATACAAAAAGAATGGGTCGCACTAGGCCATCCGTTCGCTAACCGGTTAGGACATGTCGTCAAGCAAGACATTGAACAGTCACCGTTGTTCTTGTTGTTCTTGGACTGTGTATGGCAGCTGTTGCAACAGTATCCGATGGCATTTGAGTTTACTGAGACTTATCTAACTACACTGTGGGACTCGGCACATATCTCCATATTCGATACGTTTTTGTTTAACTGCGAACATGACAGGTTAATTGCTTCAAGGGTAAGTCGCATAAAGAAAAGGAGGAATTTATATAGAAATAGTTTGAAATAACTATAATGATTGAAGTATTCTATGTATATATGTATATATGTATATATTTTTCAGGATCATGTCAATCCAGTAATTCTACGAACAATATGGGATTGGGGTGAACAGTTTCCTGACAAAGAAAAAGAACTATTTAACAATCCTTTGTACGATGAAAAGTACACGAAACGTCTCGAACCACAATACAAGATCGCTTTCCTGGAACTGTGGAGTCAGTGCTACTTCCGATGGATACCGCTGCTAGAGATACCTGGAGGTGGCAATCCTCAGATTTATCTGCATAACAGACTGGTGAAATCTGAGATACAGCATCTGCGAGAGTGTCTCGCCAAAGGAGAGTACAACGGTGATGCTACAATGAATGGCCAGCGGGATGATCAGTACGAATTACGGATGAAAGTCAATTCATTCTTTCCATTTAGTAATAACAGTAGTCAGATATCAGCATTGCAGGGTGTATTAACCCTGAACAGTACACTGCTTAGCGGTGACGGTATGCTGGATTCGCAATCAATTATCAATGCGCCAGACTAAATTCATATACACACCAGTATACCAGCTAACGGAGTATAGCAACTGTGATACGGTCTCAAATGTGTGTATTCTGAAAAGTTACCATAGTTCTGTAATGCAAATATGTATACGTACGTTCATTATTACCGTAGATTGTCTAAATCGCTGAGAGGCTAGAGAAAATCATTTTTTATCATTTCACAGTCGTTGCAAAGAAAAAACAAATATACATGATGTGTCATCATGATTCATGTACAGACAAGTAATTCCTGTCATATACTCTTTAACGTAAGTTATTTTGTTCTAATTCAATATTACAGTGTCTATATTCCGTGAAGCTATGACCGGCGTGCAAGTGTGTTTATTCCAAACTCCAATGTTATATACGTACCTATAACCAAGCTTAAGAGAAACCAAGTATACAAAACTTAGTACGTATGTACCTACTAATGTTCTTGGCAGGTTTGCTAAAGAGTTCTCGAAGTATATACGCATGTACGCGTAAACATTATTATGAATTTTTATAATCGTATACATGTACAGAATTGGTGATATTTTTATAATCGTATAATATATTGCAACACAATTTTGAAACATGCGTAAGCTATATATTTTTGTTTTTAATTTTTGCATAAAAGTACAAGAAAGTAACGAAACCATTTATACCAGATATAATTATACTTTAGATGTAGCTTTAATTAATTAACCAGTTATTAAACCTGAGAATGTTTTTAATATAAAGTGTAAGTTATGTGACAAAATGCTACTTAATTTATCATGCATATACCTAATAATTATAATATATTTTCGTTTTGTATAATTATTATTCTTATTTAGAGATTATTTGAGAAATTTGTTTCAGTATTGTATAAAACAATGTATAATTTTTCTGTGCATATTGTTTGTAATTTATATTTTAGAAAAATTAGTTAAGTAATGAACATAGAGGATAATTTATTTGTATTTATATATGAAGCCAGTATGCTTAATGAGAACTGTAATTTGTAAACTGATATATGATGATAATATATTTGAATATATAGAACATATACATCCAGTCAATGATTTTGTCATTTTCTTTTTGTAAATATTGAACTGAAAATAGAATGTGTATTTTTCCCGACAGGTCAGTGAACCAACCCCCAAAATTATTGACGTTGTTTAGGTGACTGAACTGACGAGGCAAGTTCGCAAGTCAAACAAAAACATGCACTGCCAGTGCAGTTTATGAAAATTATTTGTGACGTTCGGTACTAGCCTCTTTAAAAACGAATAATAGATTGTAAATTATGGTAACAACGTATTATTGTGATATTTTTTTACAAGGTAAGTGCCGTTTCAGGCATTCTCCAAATAAAACACACAAACAAACCTGTTTGTTTTTAGGTTAAAGTACAGCTGACTGTCACAATGGCAGCTGGCTAGCGATGACATTTCGAAAGTAGAATTAATTTTCATATTATAGTATTAATAAATTATTGCAATATGGATAACGCAAATAACTACAGCATAGAAAATAAGTGGATGGACCATTTAAACAGTCGTTGGTGCGCTGAGAATTGCGATAATCTCGCAAACAGAGACAGCGTTCGACTACTGTATAATGAATTAGTTTTAAACAAAGAACTGGTGCCCGTTCCTTCATCTAGTTTATTACACAATGACGTACCAATGTTGCCTGATTTCGAATCGGAATCTCCACTGCCTTTGGAGTTAAACCACTACGTTACAACCCTGTTGACGTCCCAACTAGAGCTGGCTAGAAATGTTTGTTCATCAACACCCTTCTCCCTGATTCTGAAACAGAGATTGACAATACTTAAACGTACATTTTACGCACTGTGGACTCGGTATCACGACAGAGAGAAGAATAAAATTACCTTCAATACGAGCGGAGTGAGCGAGACAAATATTCTGACAGATTCCAGCTATACAGGATCTCAAGCATTATTGGAAATTGGAGTACACACAGGCTTAAGCTTGCTGTTTGCTCTTTTGAAACAGAATTGGCAAAGCACTGATACTTCAAGTAAGTTTCTTGGGTATTACCTAAAAACAAACATACTGATGAGCAGTTATAATTTTGCAACAAACATTCAATAAAAAATATTTTAAATGGATGACTGTTGGCTTATTCTACGATTACAATATTCAAGTAAAATGTTCAATTAATAATTTTCGTACATTTTATAGATACATCATCTTTGTGCAATGACGTGTTAAAAACAGCAGTTGACATGGTACAAAGTTTGCCTCCACTGTCTTTGTCGAGTGATGTACAACTTACGCCATTAGGAGTAAACAGTCTACAAAAGATAACTGAATTCCTAAAGGAAACTGTCCTACAAACTTCCGGAGCAGATATACATGGACAACTCGCTTCTGAACTAGTCCTAAGCCTTGCTTTACAAAGAGGGTCATTGCGATACATCTTAGAATGGATACAAATGGCTTTAGACGCATCATGCACGAGTTTTAGAAACGGGAAAATATCTAGACATTCTTTAGAAAAATCACTACTACAAATGAAGGGGAGCAAAACTAGTAAACTGAAGTTGAAGCATGATGAGGTGGATCTGTATGAAGCTGCTATGTGCATAATGGAAGAGGTATACATGTAAATTCAAATTATTGATTAACTATTGATTTTCTATATTGACTCGTTATAGCTTGTTGAAATGGCGGTTGATCATGAGAGCGCGTGCGTGAAACCAAGGAAAAACGACTCGGAAAATGTACACGCCCTTGCGGAGAAGAGCGATGTTTATGTGTGGGGCAGTAATTCATCACATCAGCTTGCAGAGGGAGCAGTTGAGAAAATAATCGTACCTACTTTATCCAAGGCGTTCTCTCAGGCACAACAGGTAATTATGTTTCATATTTCGCAGGAAATTGTTCCTTCAAATATCTGGTTGATCTGAAAATAATAAATGTTTCATAATATATATTTTAGCTGATATTATGTTATTTGTAAAATACCTTTATTTATATCTTCTTTGTTCGATTTAACATTAGCTGTTACATCCATTACTCAGTGTTACCATAGTATCATCATTAATTTTCATATTTCATTTTGACCAACAGGCAGAAGCAGGACAGTACTGCACATTTATCATTCACTGGAATGGAACTGTGAGTGCGTGCGGTAAGGGCAGTTATGGTAGACTGGGACTGGGTGATTCAGCGAACCAGCCTCAACCAAAGCGAGTACTGATTGACTGCAACGTAAAGAGACTGTCAAGTTCAAAGGGCAGCGACGGACATACACTAGCACTGACCGAAGATGGACAAGTGTACAGTTGGGGCGATGGTGATTATGGCAAATTGGGACACGGGAATTGCTCCACACAGAAACAACCGAAGTTGGTGGCGGGAGCGTTGCTAACAAAGGTGGTGCGGTGTATATACGCTGGTACGCATTACTTTGTAATCTTGTACACTGTTACTTGCGGACAAGAAATAGTATGTATGTATCTGCTTACCTCTAGGTTATCGCCATAGTGCTGCTGTCACAGAAGATGGTGAACTCTATACCTGGGGTGAGGGAGACCATGGAAGGTTGGGCCATGGTGATTGTAACGCCCGTCATGTTCCCACTCTTGTGCATGATCTGTCTGGGGTTGGCTCCGTGGCTTGCGGTAGTGCACACACTCTAGCTCTGTCGCATGATGGAAAGACAGTATGGTCGTTTGGTTCTGGTGACGGAGGTCGACTGGGCCATGGAGAGATTGCCAAGGTATAATATCTCGTCTTCATTTTGCAAGATTTCTTCTGAATATTCACCATCTAATATTCACACTGTATTAGTTACATAATAAATGGATAGTACAC
>JAGJTL010005996.1:399389-487810 GCA_022063505.1 Calosoma granatense | reverse complement strand
TTTGTTTAGTATAACGTCATTTATCCTGGCCATATATTACAACCACGAGAATACTGCTATAGTTCTGATTATTTCCAGGTGTATCGGCCGAAAGTGATTGAAGCACTACAAGGTTTGGTTATCCGGAAAGTCGCTGCCGGCAGTCAGTTCTCCCTCGCGCTAACTCTCACTGGTCAAGTATATAGTTGGGGTAGCGGTGGATGTCTGGGGTCAGGCAATATAGACACTATATGCCTGTCACCGACACTGATGACTGACCTGGCACCGTATCGCATTGTGGACATAGCGGCGGGCGATGCACATTGTCTTGCATTGACCATAGACTGTGAGGTGTTCGCCTGGGGAAGCAACGCCATGGGTCAGTGTGGACAGGGACAACACGCTAACCATGTGATAAAACCACTTAAAGTTGTGGGTTTAGGCGGCATAGATATACATCAGATATCAGCGGGTAAGCTGCGTTTGAATACTTGATATTCTTCATTATTGATTTCAATATTCTGATGAATCACTTTTACAGAAGACATTATTCCACTAGTCATAGAAGTTCTTTTGTACTTGTCCACAATTTCATTTTCAACAGTTCGAATATCTAAAATGAAAATAAATAATCTAAATATTATTCTATTATTTCCACAGGCACATCACATTCAACCGCCTTGACAGCAATGCCTGTTGAACGACAACAAGTTAACTGGCACAAACCATTCTGTCTAGATTTGCATGAAGAAACATTCACTCTCTTGCGGATATTCTTAGAGAAGTATACCGAGGCATTCTATAGCAACAAACTACCGGCACCCTTCCCAACACCAGAAGAACACAATCGATTTGTTCTGTTGTGTTTAAAATTGCTCAGTACTCATCTGTCATTGGCTGTGAGCGGAGCAATGAATAACAATGTACTAGGCACTGAAGCAAAGGCACTAAGAACATTGTTATTCAGGTATATACAATGAAAACAAATCTGTACACTAAAAGAAATGATTTTACACTCGTTGATTTATTTACAGACTGGTGGATGTTCAGACGCCAATGGATATTAAAGGCACCGTCTTAGATATGCTATCCATTGGTGCAGGGCTCCTGTTACCAGAGTTGCGGGAACGAATGGAATTATTGCATTCTCTACTACCAGATGGAGCAAAGCTTACATGTGGACAGAAGATGCTGTTGGACATCATCTTGAACAGTTTGGAGGATCACAGCCATGTAGCAGCGTTATTGAGCTACAGTGCCGTGCCAGAAAGTCTCGATATTAAAGACCTACACTTAACCGAACTGCTCATGACGACATTATTACAGAATTTAAACTTTTATACGGTAAATATCAATTATTTAATGGAATTACTAGTTCTCGTGTAATTATTATTCTAATTATTTATATATTTGTCTCCGTTTATTTGTAGGATGAATGCCTAACCAGTGTATCTAAACATTTTTCCTCGGGCAGTTCCACATACTGCCACAGTTTCAATAATCCACAAGTTCAACATCTCAGTAGACTTCTGTCATCACTACAGAACCATCTGTTAGCGTACTGCAGTCTCACCACGTCTGAGATGCCTGCCTTGCAGTCCAGCGTACAGTTACTGGAGAAACACCTGATATGCTTGTTCTCCCTTACCGGGAACATATTCAACAAAGCCGCAGATGTGATCCAAGCTTACCCCAAGAGTCTAGAACTGTTGTACAATATAATGCTGGACTCACTTGGCGGTGCAATGTTACTGAAGATTCTCAACGCGTTGTTGTTATTACCGATCACTTACTTTCAGCCAATGTTGTTTAGTTTGCTTAAAATGCTTGCATCGTTAGATCAGCTGAATAGTTTGTTACCCGAAGAAGTGCATAACGATGCAGATAATTCCATATCAGGTAAATTAGTTCTTCAATTCTAGTTTTGTTACAAGTAATATTTCGTTTCTTTTATCAATAGGACGAGAAACCCCCACCCTTTCTCAACTAACCGACCAATCATGGATATGGCTGATCGACTTGGAACGTACGTGTACACTTCTCATTGGTCAATGTCTCGGCGGTATGCTAATCGGGGAACCACCCACCAAACAAGAACACGATTGCCAACACTGGTTGCAGAACAGTCTGTTCTCTTTCGGCCTGGAAAACCGCGATTCCGACTTCGAGCATATCAAAGATATAACAGCGTATATTTTTACTTCTAACACTGAAAAGTTATCGGACATTCTAACTAGATTGAGTCCAGATGTACAGAAATACTTCAAGCTGGCCCTAAAACTATCAGACTTGATTCAGAGTGAAGATGAACAAGTCAATGATGATTCTGTGTACCATGTAATTGTTGAGCAATTCTTAGTGAAACATTGGGATAGTTTTGAAGGATTCGAAGAGCCTGTCATAGATATAATAACTAGAATATTCTTGGTTGTCTTATTAAAACATACTGGACTGTTACATAAGCCGAGTTCACAATCATCCTTACAGGAAATATACGTTTATGTTTTACAATTAACGCGAAAGTTACTATCACTGAGAAATCCTATTTGTTACAATGTTAAAAGGAGCAATAGTTCGAATAGCAAAGAACAGAATCTAGAAACAGCTGAAACCGAATCTGAAGGTGACGTGAATGAGTATCCAGTAAATCTAAACGATTTCGGCGAACTTCAGTTTGAAAAACAATGTAGCATCACTGTGGAAAGATGTCTCTACTTATTGATTTGTGTGAAAGGACCAGAATTTTATTCTGCTGACGAAAATACAGGTTCTGATGACGAGATGGAAAACGAAAAACCATACGTGGACTTTTACCAACCACAGTGCGATAAAAACAGATTCAAACTCTTAAGGGACGTATGCGCAAGCGCGTTACACTTTGTCTGTGATGAACCAATAGGCGAACAGGCACTCGTGAATAAAACAAATGATGACGGTTGGAGTACTAACATTGAAATATTACAATTCAGTTTAGCATGTCATACGGAACGTGCTGAAACTAGACTAAATAGTTTGACACAGATCTTGGACTTGTTGTCAACAACACAAAAGACAAAATCAAGTCCGACATTATTAAGTTGTGTACATCAGCAATTGTTGTCCGGTTGTTTTGGCTTAATAAACCTCAAGGCTAATGAATCGTGTACTCAGTTACACCATTACACCGAAGGGATACAGGCGTCGTCATATAATTTACAGTGTAAAATCAAAGAGATTGTGCATAGTATTTACAGTATTTTGATAACATCTTTGAAAGAGAATCCTAGACTACAATTACTGACAGTATTTGCCTTGAGTACGCGCTACAAACCGGACGATTTAAATTTGGTGATTAACAATGGTTTGTTACATACGCTGATGGAAATATCTAAAACAAATACAGCATTTGTGATACCAAGTCCATTGATTAACGGCAAAATCCCATCGCACGCCGTTGCAGCCTTAAGACTACAAAATATCATAGCCATGGCCTGTAGCATACACGCCAAACAACTTGATCCATCGGTTATCGATCAGTTAATGGATATCCTGCATGAACAGCTGAAAGGAATACTAGAAGTCACGGTGTATAACGACACTCCAAACAACAAACTTGTCACGGATGGCAAATTACTCAGTTATGAACGAAATCTGGGCGATTTTCTAGTATTTATCAGATGTATAGCATCCAGTAGACTAGTGAAAAGTTCCCTCTGTTCCAAAAAGTGGACCAAATCATTATTAAGCGTTACTGGTAACTTGGAATATATGAACAGTGTTATTAATGTGCAGAGTCTACGACCAAAGTTACTCGCGTTACAGCTATTAGCTACCGTGTTACCGGGAATCAAACCAAATGTTATAGATGCTGAGAACAGAGAGCAAATAGTCAAGGAGATATTCAAACAGTTAGCATCAGACATGTGGAACGTGCCCAATGTAATTGCAGAACGTAAAGCCAAGGAAAAACAAATTGCCTTACAACAGACTTTGCTCAAGTTAAACAGTACTGGTGAAATAGTATCCCCTGAAATCGGTGAAGACAATATACCAGTTCCTGATGTTGGATTTGATTCAGACAAATGTGTCTGTTGCACGGTAGAAAATAATTTAACACTAGTTCATGGCGTCGGCGGCAGGGGATATGGACTTGGTAACAAAATTATCACATCCGGTTGTTATCAGTGGAAGTTCTTAATTGTGAAAGAGAGTAAAGGAAACGAGGGTACATGTGTCGGTGTATCCAAGTATCCCATTAAAGATTACAGACACAGATCTACGTGTGACATGTGGCTATATAGAGCGTACAGTGGCGGCCTGTATCACAATGGAGAAAAAGAGTTATGTTTCCAGAGTTTCACCCAAGGTGATTATATCACTGTCATTCTCGATATGGATGCAAAAACTCTGAGTTTTGGTAAGAATGGTGAAGAACCGCGTGTAGCTTTCGAGGATATCGATGCAACTGAACTGTATCCGTGTGTATTGTTCTATGGCACGGGGCCAGGGGAGAAAGTTAAAATGACTGATATGCAAGTAAGTGAACAATATTGATAATTATTCCATGTTTACACGTTACATTTATTATTGATTATATAGGTTCATGGCGCACCGCGTGATTTGCTACCAGGTGATCCGAATTGTGCTCCGATGGGAGCCGTACTGGCTGAATATCACATAACTCTACTTCGAAAACTGCATTCTACAGACACATGGGATAAACAAGTCAGTTGCATATCAGTGCAACACTATCTCTACTAAATATATTATGTTCTTATTTAAATTTTTCTATTTATTTCTAGGTAAACGACTGCATTATAGATCGCTTAAACAATTTGAAAGATCTGTTCACTAAAGTAGAAAACATTACTACAAATAAAACTACCAGTACCAATGAAGAACATAAGACGGATGAAAAGACAAATGGAACAGATGACAAGGAACAGTTGATGTATCAAGAGTTTGATTTAGATACGGACAAGCTGTGCAGCATTGTATGGCCAGCTCTCGTCGTAATTGGTGGCGTAGATCGCGGACTCAGAATTGGTGGACAGTGTACGCATAAGACGTTTGCAAAGAAAGGAATTATTCTGGGCAGTTTGAAGAAAGGATTAACTACTGTTAAAGTTCAGTGGGAATATGATGGTATGTGAATATATAATTTTATATAGTTCTAGCTAAAGTCTTGCTTACATTGCTCTTTTATTTCAGGTAATATAACCGATGTAGCATTCTCATCTCTACAACCAGTCGACTCGCAACCATTTGCTACCAGTAAACTAACCGGTATCTCCGCGGAAGTCCTACGTCTCATAACGCGGTTAAGCGGTATTACTGGTGAAATGTTATTTCCACAGTATGATCTCAGTCTCAAAGAGCAACAGATGCTGAAACCGGAAGAACGTCGCAGTGACGGTAAACGCCGTCATTCCTGGTACTCGTGTGACACGTGGCGATCGAATTCAGACTCACAGATCCAAACAAAGGATTCGAATCCGAATAAACAAAACGCTACACGTACAATGGAGTCGCTAACCAATGAAAT
This sequence comes from Calosoma granatense, assembly GCA_022063505.1. NCBI lineage: Eukaryota > Metazoa > Arthropoda > Insecta > Coleoptera > Carabidae > Calosoma > Calosoma granatense. The sequence goes on along the minus strand of JAGJTL010005996.1, from coordinate 482,307 downwards.
GGTTTCAGTAATAATGGGTGAAGTAACACGACTTACTTCAGAGAAAACCTCCTATACACAAAGCGAATCACAATTGAAAGATGTGGACAGTAAAAATGAGGAAGACAAGAATAGGATAGCGGCGCGATTACTTGAAACTAAATTGTTAAACTGTGAACTGGTTAGTTTAAGATTTGCGTTCTTGCAGTTTGCAGCATTGAAGACGCTGAACTCGTTGTTGACTTCAAGCAAATACACTGAACTACTCCTTGTGCCCGATTCTTATTCTGCAGAGTTGAAAACAGACGCTGCATGTGACAAAGATGAGTATGATGATGAACTGAAGGATGCATTAAAGTTTCTAATGAAATGTATCGTTAACAAAAGCGTAGAATCATGCAAACTAAAGTCCGTAGTGAATTTAGCCGAATTAGAACGTGCAGAAACAGTGCTACATTCCATGTACACCAAGTCCAAATCAGAGGAAGGACTTGAATTAGATGAGATCAAGTCTAAAATCAGTAAGCTGCTTGATAAACAGAATGTTAACATTAAGAACCGTAGTAGTACGGAGCAAGGACCGTCTGTAGTGAAACCACATCATAATCTTAATTTAGGCACCAGCTCTAGTAATAGTGGTATTCAGGGTCCGTTCCGACTTAGCCGCGGAGTCACATTAGTTCCACCCTCTACACTGACCATCTCTTCTGTTCCATTTATGCCGCGTTCGATTTATTCTGACCCGGTGACACCTCTAACTACAACTGCTACGCTCTCCTTGCCGAGTACCACAACTAATCGATCACAAGACGTGTCATTCATGTCGCGGTTTAGTAACCTATGTTCACCGACGCAGGTGTTACCACCGGTGGCTAATAGATTGTTAGAAATGGGTTTTCAAACAAGACAAATCATGCAAGCACTCGTCGCTAGTGGATTATCGGGCGAGATGTCTACACATTCGGTGAATTACCTGGCCATGTGGATGTTAGAGCATCCGTGCATCGATGATTCGCAGGAAGAGCAGGATAATGCGTCAGCAGCATCGGCTCCAGCGTCAACTAATCGTCCGGGAAGTGCGCTTGGCGGGCAGGAGGTACAGCGTCAACAGGTAATCTGTAACAATATTGTATTTTATGAAGTGTTTTGCTAGTGAAATAAATGTACAAGAATTACAGCAATGTTATTTGAATGTTCCAGAGTCTAGACAGCTGTGATCCTGAGAACAGTTGCTGGATTCATCGTCGCGGACTCGGACCACGAAGACGTGCATGCTCCGATATCCGTAATTACCTGGCAGAGCGAGCTGAACGTATAGTACTGGATAGAGAGCGAGAGAGAGATCGTGACAGGGAGAGACAGCACGGCAGAACGGATACACATCTGCTGTATGGTGTTACAGCACTGGAGACTGAAGTGTCACCGGCACCACACAGCTCTGATATGTCTGTGCTATCACTGAACAACATGGGCAATGTGGACGCTAGTATAGCAGTGTGTGGTCTGTGTGATCAACTATCATCACATTTAGCTGGACATATGCTATCCTCGCATCCTGGTTGTGGGTTATTGTGGGGCTCTGGGTATTGTGGGAATATTATCGGTAAGTTAAAGTAGTTAAACTAGCTAGCTCTCTTAGAAGTAAACAGAACAAATCCTTCTTCTATTGTCAGATCTAGACTATTCATTTTACAATATTTCAACAGGTACTAACTATATAATGTGCCATGACTGTCAAGCAAAGTATAGCAGACAATTCCAAGCCGGTTCACAATGGGGTGAATCGTCTGGTAGTCAAGATGGTGGATCTTGTGATCGATATAAATCAGCTCGTACACTTGCTCCAGATATAATCGCAGATGACAAAGGTATTTCGCAAAATCTCTCATCAAAAGTTTTTCTCTAGCTTACTAACGATCATTTTCAGATACAACAGAATCCGACATACAGTCAATAAACATTGACTTATCCGATTTTGAAAATCTACAAAACCTGAACGCATACTTGGGTTTATGTGATAAGAAATCTATTCCAGAACCACTCTGTTTCAAAGAACTCGATTCTCTAGGTACCTCATTGGTGCCTGTAGTTACTGTAGAATCACAAACGAAATCCGAGTATCAGATGCGCTTTTTAGGACTACAAACATCACAACTTACATCGTCTCAGGATAGAATCCTAGCTCTGAAACACCTTACAACCGCAATGCACATACTTCTCTCACGGTCAATAGTTTTAAACATACTATCAGTCCTCTGTCTCAGTAATTCCTCGTGTGATCTAATTAAAAGTTTAGAAACTATTGGTTTATCAGATGTCCGCAAAGTTGTACGATTAATGACGCTCACAGCTACGGGACGAGTAGAAATCAATGATGTCAAAGTAGAAGGGGGTGATGTTACCGTCAATTCACCAATAGCTCTAATGAAAGGATTCTCACAATTATCATCATCATTACCAGCGGCTGCAAGTTCATGCTTGAATTATCTGAGTATGAGCATCGCTGCACTTTCACAAAATGACACGGCAGTATCAAAGTTGGTGGTTAATCTTTGTACGAAAGATTTGATAGCTACAGCCATAGGCTTGATGCCAAATGCACAGCAGAGTGTAACAACACCCAATCCCGTATCGAGCATTGCAGTAACGCAAGCTTTAGTCAGTATTCTATCAACGTACGGTGGAAACTCTCTTATGGATTCGCCAAAAGAAGAGATTTCCAATTCTCCGATCAATTGTAGCAACACTGTTGGTCCATTATCATTGGTTAATGCTCTTTCAGCATGTATCATGTCGGCTAGGATTAAAATGCAATATCGACAGTGGGCTTCACAGCAAGTGTTCAAATGCATTACAACTAAACTACAGACTACACCGGTGCCAAGTAGCGATAGTGTCAACTTGGCGGACTTGTTCTGTAGCATAGCTACGTGTCCATTTACAGAGATTGAAGGCCACGATAATCGTGTGAACGCAGTTGCATGGCACGAAAGAAATCAATTACTAGCGTCGTGTGGTTACGATGGAACGATACGTATTTGGTGTGCAGCCAATAAACACCAGCCATACATGGAACATATACTGGTGTTCCATTTGTCGAGAGATATGTATGGTAGCGAATTACAGGGTAAAGTTATAAGTCAGTTAGCTTGGTCGCCGTGCGGAAAATACATCGCTGCGGTTATGGAGAATGTTCTCAATATTTGGGCAATTGACTCAAAGCTGAATGAAGCAACGGAAAGGGAACAGGAGTGGTACATTGTAGATCAGAGTGCGTATGTAACGGACATTGTTTGGCCGAAAGTGTGCCGAGCGGAAGGCAAGCATCATTTGTTGGTAGGACGCATTAACGGATCAGTTGCATTAGTTACTATCTATAACGGACAAAAGGAAGTGGAAGAACTGGAAAATTGTTCAGAATCATATGGTAAGAAACGATATCACCTTAAATAGTCTGTAATATTAAATGTTTGTATCTTATTTTCAGTATCAGTAACTCATCTAGCCTGGTACGATGAAGATCTAGAATTCGCCATTGGTTTCGCAGATGGAACATTGAAATTCGCTTTCTTGAATCAGAACGGTAACATTATAACATTGAAAGCTCACGAGAACGCTCTAACCGGTATGCAGTTTGATTCAAGAGGTCAACTGCTTGCTACCTGTTCAGTGGATGGTACTTGCAAAGTATGGCTTAAACTAGAACGTCAGTGGAAATGCCTGTATAACCTGGTTCAACCGCATGAACCGGTATCACTTCAGTGGTCACCAGTAATCGGTACTGGTCCTATGCCATTATTGCTTACAGTTGGAACCATATACGGAACGGTATGCGTGTGGACTTTGCCAGACTCGGAAGATGAAGTAGAAATTAATCACAAGATGGCACCGAAACTGATGCTGCATCTGCAAGGACACTCGTATATGCCCGTTACTAGTTTGACAATTCACAAAGAAGGTTTATTCTTGGCTAGCGCATGCGTGAAAGGACCGAGTGGAGTGGTTAACATCTGGTCGCTACAAGATGGAACCTTGCTCCAAACCACTACTGGTTCGGGTGGCACAGATGTAGATGGTTTGGCGTGGTTGGATAACTCATTGGCGGTTTGTTTCTCAAGATCAAAGTTGATTAAAGTAATGCATTACACTATGGAACATTACAAGAATAACCGATCCTTTGCAACAGCTCGATGTGCATTGATGAAGAGAGGTGTGCACGGCCTTAAGAACGCACCATTCTTCCGTGCTCTGTTGTTCACATTGCCTAAAATCTTACAGTCCCAGTACAACTATGAGAAACCTCATGTTCAGTCTGGTTCTCAGTTGATGCACAGTGCGCATCTGAGAAGTTTAGCTGCTCTAGCATTACTGTTGGATTTGGACAAAGTATTGTGTTACCAGACGGCTCCTCTGAATGATGAGAATCGGTTCAAAATCGACCCAGAGTGGCAATGGTTGTTAACGTTTAGCCAAGGTGCACGAATGGCTGAATGTCTAGTCAGGCGAACGGAGATACCACAGGAGTATTCCATCGTCCCGAAAGATGAGGAGGATGTGACATATTCGTCCATGAATAACACGGCTTGGAGTATCAAAGAGGATGAACAGATAATCAGTTGGGTAACGCAACAGCCTCAAGACTGGCAGATTGGAGGAAAATGTCAAGCGTATCTGTGGGGCTCGGGAAGACACGGACAATTGGGCGAAGCTGGTTGTAGCACCATGATGCCTATAATGACAGAATCGTTCAGCATATCGCAGACAATAGTCTGTGGACAGAACTGCACGTTTGTTATACAAGCAAATGGAACTGTTCTAGCGTGTGGCGAGGGTAGTTACGGCCGATTAGGGCAAGGAAACTCGGACGACTTGCATTCTTTAAGTGTTATTTCTAGTCTACAAGGATTTGTGATAACTGATCTGGCTACTTCGTGTGGTTCGGACGGACATAGTCTTGCGTTGGCGGAGAGTGGCGAGGTGTTTTCGTGGGGTGATGGTGATTATGGGAAACTGGGGCATGGGAATAGTGACAGACAACGCCGACCCAGACAGATAGAGGCACTACAGAACGAAGAAGTAGTACAAGTTGCTTGCGGCTTTAAACACAGTGCTGTTGTTACATCTGATGGTAAGCTGTTTACGTTTGGCAATGGCGATTATGGTCGTTTGGGTCTTGGTTCTACTTCGAATAAGAAACTACCCGAAAAGGTATCTGCTTTGGAAGCATATCAGGTTGGCCAAGTTAGTTGCGGATTGAACCATACAGCTTGCGTGTCAGTAGATGGTAACACTGTGTGGACGTTCGGAGAAGGAGATTTCGGGAAATTAGGTTTAGGACATACTACGACAAAGTCAACACCGCAGCGAGTTGAAACCATGTGTAATATTGGAATAAAACGTGTTGGCTGTGGAACTCATGTGACTGTTTTCTTGACGAAAGACGGAAGAGTTTTCACTTCTGGCGTCGAGAGAACTTCAGGACAACCGTCCAATCGTGATAGAAATGACAATACACCTCAACAAGTATTATCCCTGAGCGATTACGTCGCAGACAATATTGCAGTTGGGTCAGAACATGTGCTAGTGCTGACAGCTTGTGGCAAAGTATTTGGCTGGGGTATGAACACAGATGGCCAGTTGGGTCTGCCTCATATAGGTTTGGTTAAAGAACCCCAGATGATCCCGGAATTATCTGATAAGGGGATCAAACAGATCTCTACGGGAAGAACACATAGTGCAGCGTGGACTGCAGTTAAAATGCCATTACGGGTGCCCGGCATGACACGACCGTTGATCTTTGGTCTTCCATCGAAGATTCCACCGCAATATGGACATCTGCATGGATTGTCCATCAAGGCAATTCAAGCCAGATTGAAATTCTTGTACAGTTTCTCTGACACGCTGTATTCTTGTTGGCGATTCATGCCTCTGTGCTCACAACCTGAATGGTGCATTCCACCATTGGAAGGCTTCATGTCACCACAGTTGCGACCACTGTTAGCGCCTAGAGTGTACACACTTCCACTGGTCCGGTGCATTGGGAAGACTATGGTACAAGGCAGGAACTACGGTCCGCAAGTCACTGTACGCAGGTTAACTGTGAAGGGCAAGCGATGCAATCCGATCTTTATGCAAGTGGCCAAACAAGTTGTGGAAATGAAATCGGCTGAATTACGATTGCCATCTAGAGCGTGGAAAGTAAAACTGTTAGGGGAGGGAGCGGATGATGCAGGAGGAGTGTTTGACGACACGATCACAGAGATGTGTCAAGAGATTGTAACAGGTACATTTAAAGAATAAACAGAGCATTCAAGATAATATCAATATGTTTTTGCAGGTAAAGTTCCTTTGCTGGTACCAACACCAAATGCTGTTAATGACCAAGGATTCAACAGAGATCGTTACTTGTTGAATCCACAGATGTGTTCCCCACAGTACATATCCTACTATAAATTCCTTGGCATCCTCTTCGGAGTGGCGGTACGCACCAAGAAACCATTAGCTTTATCCTTTGCACCATTCGTATGGAAACTAATCGTCGGTGAACCAGTGACCATTGACGACTTGGAAGAAACAGACTGTCTGTACGTACAGAGCCTGAAGGGAATCAGAGATATTCATTTATCTGGAGTGACAGAAGCCACGTTCCATGAAGTTATACCTTTGGAATGTTTTGAAGGTATATGCATTATGTGTTTTCTATAATTATCAAATTCTCTGTATCCGTATTCTAAATATGAATACTTGGTAAATACTATTGGCATTTGTAGGTACCAGTTGTACGGGCAAGGTTGTACCGATAGTACCAGGTGGTCGTAGTATTCCACTACTATTCAGTAATCGTGCACAGTACTTCGAGCAAGCGGTCAAATTCCGATTACAAGAGATTGATCTACAAGTAGCCGCTGTTCGGGAAGGTATGGCTGGTATTATACCAGTACCACTTCTGTCTCTAGTCACCGCCTCACACATGGAACAACTAGTGTGCGGCATGTCACATATCTCTGTCGCACTATTAAAGAAAGTAGTCAGGTACGTATACCATGCTCATGTATTTGCATTCTGTAGTTATCGTTGTTGTTATTGTAGATATCGAGAGTTAGATGAGAATCATCAGTTGGTACAATGGTTGTGGAATATTCTGGAAGGTTTCAGTAACGAGGAACGCGTACTATTCATGAGATTTGTCTCTGGAAGATCTAGATTACCGGCAAATTTGGCTGATTTATCTCAACGGTTTCAGGTAGGAGAGATTTAAGTATAAACATTTAAATGTAAACTTTAACTCTGTCATGGGAGAAAAGGTTGGATTGAATACTTAAAGTATATTGTAGAGTAAATATTGTTCGTGTTGTAGGTGATGAAAGTTGATCGTATTACTAATGGTTTACCCACGGCTCAGACGTGTTTCTTTCAATTACGTTTGCCGCCGTATACGTCACAAGATATAATGGCGGAACGTCTGCGTTATGCAATAAACAACTGTCGCTCTATCGACATGGATAACTATATGTTGGCTCGAAACATCGAGCTAGGACCTCAGTCAGATGACGAACATTAGCTAGTAACTACTTAGTTAGAAACAAAGTTTCATACGATATGTTATTATTTATGTGCAAGGTTTTTTTTTCATGATTTATACAGAGTATATTAAAATAAGGTAAACAATGTACCTCTGATATTTATTTGCAATAAATGTTTCGATTACAGTTTTTGGTGCAATCTTTCTAGTTTTCCCTGAAAACTAGCACCCTTCTTTATAAATAGTCTGTATTATGTGAACATTAATAACAAAAGTAAAAAAAATACAGATACTAGAGATCTATAGCCATCATAGAGCCAACACACCAAACCAGTACAACAATTCACTATACTTTATTGAATTACAGTTAATCGATGGCCAAAGAGCGAAACGAACCCTGGATGCCAAATAGAGATTTCTTGTTTTCATTGTTCACAGGTCTTTTGGATTCATTTACTTTCCATCGGAAGTCATCCAGCATGTAATCTCTGTATTCCAGTAATTTGGCGTACCATTCTGCTTTTATATCGGCTAGTTTACCCGCTTTACCTCCGTACTCTTCTGGTAACAAGTCCCGAGGAATATATTTATTCAGAGAATCAACATTAGAATGAAAGTACATCTACAAAGTGAGAAGAACAATATGCAATATAAAGGTGAATATAATTTATAATATGTATTACCATTGCTGCTACTTCTCCTTTCAAAAATGGCTTCACCAACATCATCAGTTTATCCAAAAACACTGGAGTATTTATCACATGGATGGCTTTTAGTCTGACCGGATGCGCTTCCTAGTAAAACAAATGATCTATTTACATATGCATTTAGTTATTTCATTCACGGTGACGTACCTGTGTGTACATCATATATTTTCTAAGCGTGGGCAATGTTACTTTTGTCAAATGTTGTAGTGACATACCAGACATATCGAATATTGGAATCTCACCATCTGCAATCTCAAACTCTGATACCAGTCTCACATCAGCCACCATCAGAACAATCTTTAAAACATCACTGAATACAAAATTATCAGCGTTCTTGTTTGCTATACGGAAAAGTATCAGTTTGTAGTTTTTATTTGTTGTTCTGGGCAGTGGAAGGACATCGCTTAAATGTTAAAATATTTCAATTACTTTTACATCGTGCAATTGTTTTAATAGATAATTTGCGTCACTAGTCATGTCGCATACAGGTATTAAAGGTGATAAATATTACAAGGTTGAATATTAATGTATTATTATTTATGTTTAGTTGTAAGCAAACAGGACATTTATTAAAATGAGAAAAATATATATTTACTAGTGAGGAAATTACCTACCCCAAACTTATTATATGTTGCATTTCCGGACTTAAGACATCTCTGTTGGCAAATATTTCCGGTGCTTGTGAACGAATTGTATAACACAAATCAATGACTTGTTTCGTTTTTTCTAAACTACGATTACAACTCAGAATGAAGCGTCTTATAATGGTGTCATCTGAAATAAACTAAAGTTAGAAGGAACATACTATACATTCTTATATAAATAATAATATTTGTAGAGAAATACTCGCAACAAATACATATGTAATTTGTCTTACCGATATTCTGTGGTAAATGTTGCTGTTTTCCAAGCCAGTCTTTAACTGTGCGTACATCTTCTTCTAAATCTTCAATAATTTTTAATGACGACATTTTCACTACACACTCTTATAATGTCACTTATTCTTCAAATGTTTATTATAAAATTATGCCGATGTAATTTGTTGGCGCAAATGTTTTAACATAACAGACAACTAATATATGTATTAATGTAATACAGCTGGGTACGTTGAGGAGTGGTTCTCTCCGTGCAGAAATACTGAGACTGAACACTGAGCTACTGAGCAGCAGACACCGGTCGTACACTAACATGCACACTGGTATAAAGATGTTTGGTATTATTTTTCTACGTTGAATATGAATTTTGCTTTCACAATAATCCAGATATACTAGTGTCCTATTAAAATATGTAATCATAGACTTTCTACTGATAATGTTAGGTAGGAGTAGGGCATTAATAACTTGTATTTACTATTTACAAGTTATGTCAATAGTCGGAATTCACATTTAAAAAAAAATTACATTAGATATCTTGCTAAAAGTTATTTGTATGTTTTATAAAAGGCTTTATAGATTAACATAAGAGTGGAATAAATACAAATTTACTAAAAATTACTAATAGTTTACTTGAAATGTTTAGGTGTGAACTAGGAAGACCTGTACATAATGGATATTTGTGTGAAACAAATGGAATTAGTCCCACAGATGTGTATCCAAGTATACAATGGACTTGTAACAGTTACAAAAGAAACATTACTTGTAAATATTTTAAGAATTCGATCCATTGAAAAGAGAACAACAATTCTTTTAGCAGAATTACTATATTACTCAGGTATTTTGTACTAATGATGTACGTACACTATGCGCTTGTAACAGTTAAGTAAATAGCAATGTTTATGTTTTTTGCCAATGTTGTAATAGCGTATCTTCATTTCAATAATAATAGCCTTGGGCTCAAAATGCAACATGTTACTCAACATCAATTTTATTACGTCCGTCCATGTATGCATGTGTGTATGTGTTAGAAAAATGTTGAAAACTTTCACTTGAAATTAGCGGAAGCGTTCGCTATTTCTAAACCTTTTGAAATAGTAAAAGCATAGAAAACAAACCAAATGTTAGTTATTTATAACCATTTCTTATTTTTAATGTACGTAAATGTGTGTCGCTATTACATAAATTACTAAAACATAAAATTATATGTTGTTAAAAAAGAAAAAATACGGTATATTCACACGGAAATATATTTCTTCAGATTACTACTGTAGTTTACTCACTGGCATGATAATTATGTGATAATTATATTTTAAAATTACAATTAGCAAACATAAATGATATAGATTACTATAATTATATTTGTTAATAAATATGAATTAAGAAATAAGCATTCTTCTTATAATGATTGTGTTTGAACTTATTACTAAATTGTTGTTAATTAAATCGAAATTCAGCATGAGTTCTCTAACTTTTGACATGTAATTTATTTTATTTTTTTAGACTTTTGTTTTCGCACAAGTCAAATTAAATTCGCTTTTCCCGCACTGAACATTATTTTTGTTCAGTGCAAAAAATAGAATAACTTTATATTTTCGCTCGTTGTTTACAAATTCGTAGTTGAAAATTTAAATTTCGAATATACGTCAGGTGTCTGCGTACATATTCGATAAGTGAACTAATCATCGAAATTTGTTTCATCATCCGAAAATGTCAATGTCAAATACATGTAAATATGAGTTTGTGTCTGTTTAGGAGAATTGAGAAAAACAAGCTAAATAGTGCACTTGTGTTTCTGGTGAACAATTATTCACGTAGAAGCAATAATAATGACGGGCCATACAAAATTGTGACACCCAGAAAATCTATCAAAGGTGAAAACAGATTCAGCTTATTTCCTAACCTCTGAATGTGATATTAGTAGATAAATTATCTAATAACCATTAATTTCAACGCAAGAGTGTATCGTTGCAAGAATTAAGCAATGTATGTTATATAACAGATGTGTTTCTTTTGTAGATATCGCTAACGATGGAGAGAATAATCCTAATTATGAACTGTTGGCTTTGACGAAGGGGTTCCCATTTTTTATGCCAGGAAATGTAGGACCAGCTTGGCATGACTTGTACTCAACAGTACATAAAAACAACCTTGTAATCCACGAGATTACTAAAGTAATAAATAATAGCGCACTTCCTACATTGTTTTATACATATGTGTATATAAATCTTGCGAACTTTTTATAGACCAACGATGGAAATTTTGAATGCCAGGTGCAGTCGTGTCCTAGAGTATTGCGACAGACAGTATGTGAATTGTTCCCTAACAGGAATCTGGAGCAAGCTTCATTGTCTGTTGTTACATTAACTATGAGGCCTGATGCAAAACATATCAGGCTGAATAAAGAAGTGGAAACGGAGAAAATGGCTCAGACAGTGAGTAGAACATTTAGGATATATAGTACACACATAATAATATGTTCTAAACTATTGTTAAATTTTCATGTTTTACTTACAGTTTGTCCTGGCGGCTCACAGATTATGTAAAAAACTACATAATGCTGGATACTGGGCAGATTTCATCAATCCATTTTCTGGCCGTCCATATCTTTTCCCACCGACTGGAGACACTGCCTTATACGCGACTGATGAAAAATTCCGGTGTCTCGATTTTCAGATAATCTCTATCAAAGACTGCAAAATAATTACCAATGAAGAGGATAGACAAACTAGCAAACGATTTGTTGGTAGTTTATTCACCAATGCGCCCTCGAAGAAGGCGTATTTAGATCCAATTTTTGATCAAGAAGATTAATAGAAAAATTATCTAAATCAAATGTACAATATGTATATTGTCAAGAGTATTGTTCTAAGTGTTTAGTAAAGATATATAAATTTGTCTTTGTTTTTGAAGAACAATAAATTATTTTGTTGATATTCTTGTTACTATTGATAAGATTTACCTGATTTAGAGATGATAATTGATTTATATGTTGAATGATATTTATGTTCACTTTGGCAGTAAAAAGCGCGGACTTTTCTGCTTGTAGTGTACCAGCACCAATCTGCATTACCGACAGTGAGCTAGTTGTATGTCGGCGTCTATCTTACATGGTCAACTCAATTTATGTAAAATAATCAGTTTTATTTCACAGTATTGGGCTTTAATAGCTCAATATTGACTGTTTAGTGTTATAAAATATATGATAATATAGTGGTTTCATTTAAAATGCTGTTGGTCTAACCTTCAAACTGTGTCATAATTGTTTGGACCGTGCCTGAATTATAAACAAAATGAGCAAAAGAAGACGAACAAGTTCTATTGCTAGCCGGGGCCAAGATGATGATTTTGAAGATTCAATTGAAGCTCCTATGGTTTCTGCAGGGCCATCGAGTCGTAAAAGAAAGAAGCTTGACCCAGTATGATAATTTTGTTTCTCTTAACCCATATTCATGTATTTGTAAACTTTGTTTGTTTATAGACAGAACTGTGCCAACAACTGTATGATACTATCCGAAATCATAAGAAGGAGGATGGTACATTATTGTGTGATGCTTTTATCAGAGTTCCTAAACGTAGACAAGAGCCAAGCTACTATGAAGTTGTTACTAATCCAATTGACTTGCTCAAAGTGCAGCAGAAGCTTAAAACTGATGAATACGATGACATGGAAGACTTGACGACTGATATTGAACTTCTAGTCAGTAACGCGAAAGCTTTTTACAAGAAAAGTTCACAAGAATACCGTGATGCGTGTGATTTTTGGGATCTATTCGTTAGCACTAAGAATAAGTAAGTGTTAAATAAGAAGTGTACGAATTGTTTTTGTGTAATATAAAACAAATTACAGGTTGCTTGATATTGAAGAAAACGATACCAAAGGTAAAATTATCTTAAAAGTTGGTAAATTAGCTCGGAGGGCTGCTGCAGCTGCAGAAGCACGTAAACAGGATATAGATTTAGCGGAAGATACATCTGAAAGTTCCACTAATCCAGATGATGATATAAATCAATTTGAAGATCTTTTCACAGCTGTAATGATGGCCACCGATCTAGATAATAGACCGTTGCATACCGAATTTCAATTGCTACCATCAAAGAAAAAGTACCCTGAGTATTATGAAGTTATTGAACAACCTATTGATTTAAAGATCATTGCTACGAAGATTCAAAACAATGAATATTCAAGTTTGAGTGAACTCGAAAAGGAAATGTTGCTGATGACAAAAAATGCTTGTCTTTTTAATGAACCAGGGTCAAAAATTTACAAGGATGCCAAAGCACTAAAAAAAGTAAGTTATATAATATATACAGCTTTTCGTTCTGATCAGTGTATCCTTATTGAAATGGATATTTGTAGGTGATTACTAGTAAGAAAATTGAAGTAGAACACGGAAAATTTGTGTCGGGTAAAAGTAGTGAACGTATACGAAACAAACGTTTGCGTGGCGTTCAGAGTTTATCAGCTGTTACTGCTGCTCTGCGGGACGAGGAGACAGACACGGATGCCGATGAACCGATGGATGTAGAAGAAGATGTGGAGGATTCGGAAAATCCACAGTGGCAATTATTCGATACTGTTAAATCTATAACGAACAACACTGGATTACAAATAAGCGAGCCTTTCTGGAAATTGCCATCGAAACGTTACTATCCGGATTACTATAAGGAAATAAAAAATCCTATTTCACTGTCGCAGATCAAGAAAAAGATTAAAAAAGGCGATTACGGCACTGTAAGCGAAGTGGCAGGCGATATGAACATAATGTTTGAAAATGCGAAGAAATATAATATTCACACTTCAAAGCTTTATAAGGTAATGTTGTTTTTATGTAAGAGTTTTGTGTATTGTTCATTTCATTTTGGTCATCTGGGTATGCTTTGTGTGTGTTCAAATTTCATGATTTGTTGTTAAGATATGTATGATGAAATCATTGTGAACACCTGTAGTCTTGTGAGTTATTTATTTATATATAACATTCGTCTACTATAAGAAATTGTATGTGGCAAGCTTGAAATGGTAAATGTCATAGAGCTTCCTTGTTACAGGACGCTGTCAAACTCCAAAAGGTGATGCAGACAAAAGTGCAAGAACTACTTGACATAGATCAGGTAACACACAAAGCCACTAACAGAGCACACAGGGTCAAGGTATGCTTGCTTTCGCCTGCACTGGGCTTCTCATTCATTACATTCTATCTATCATTACTATGTCATTACAATAATCATTAATACCGTACAATCTGCTAGTAATACACCCCCCCTACTACACCCCTGCCTTCACAGTCATCAACATAACTGTCATTAGTTGTTGCAACTGCTATCTAACATGTTACCATTTGCTTGTTGCGCTTGTTTGTCATTGAAAACTTTTTACTTACGATTATTTAACCTCTTTTATTTTTTTGATTGACAGTTGAAGGTTACTGTACAGCGAGCTGTGATTAGTTCTTTGTTTACAGGACACAGACAGCGATGCTGATTCAGAAGACTCTAGAAGAAGACGTGGACCAAAACAACGAACGTCTGTAACACCGACTGCAGGTCGTGGAAGGCCGAGAGACATACTGCCGTTGAAGAAACGTTTGCATTTGCTGTGCAAATGCCTCATAGAGTACACAGTAAGACTTATTTAGTCGTTGATTTATAATATACAGATACAGAAAAACTATCTGATTTATTTTCCTATTAGTGCGAAGATGGTCGTCAACCAATGTTAGTATTTATGGAAAAACCATCCAAAAAACTCTACCCAGATTACTATCAAGTAATCCAAGAGCCCATCGATCTGTTAACAATCGAAGCAAAAATCAAAAACGAACAATACAATAGCGAAGAAGAACTGGTCTCCGATTTCAAACTGATGTTTGCAAACTGCCGACAATATAATGAAGAACATTCAACTATCTATGAAGACGCAAATATTCTAGAGAAAGTCTTACTGGATAAAGTGAAGGATATGACGCCTACTTTGGACAAGAAACCAATATTGAAAGTGTAAATTACTTTTATCAACTTTCAAGTAAAATTATTGATTTTTGTATTGTTATTTCAGTGTTAAACCAAAGAGAATATTGACTATAAATGAACAAAAATGCCGTACTCTTTATGATGCAATCAGAGATTACCGCGAACCTAAGAATAATAGACAACTTGCGTTAATATTCATGAAATTGCCATCTAAAAATGTAAGTGTAGATCACATATTTCCCTAATCGTATAAAATACATACGTATGTATCTTTCCAGGATTATCCAGATTACTATGAGGTGATTAAGAATCCAATTGACATGGAGAAAATTTCGCACAAACTTAAAAACTTCTTATACAATAGTTTGGAGGAAATTGTTTCGGATTTTATTTTAATGTTTGATAATGCGTGCAAATATAATGAACCTGGTAAATAGTATTTTCAGAAAAATGAATTATTTTATGACGAAATATCTGTACCGTTTTCTGTTTATGTTTCAGATTCTCAAATCTATAAAGATGCACTGATACTGCAAAGAGTTTGTCTGCAAACTAAACTACAACTTTGCGAGGATGAAGAATCAGTTCCGGATGTACAAGCTGCCGTACAAGATATGTTATCGTCTTTGTTTACCAGTGTGTATAATCACCAAGATGAAGAAGGTCGATGTTATTCCGATTCAATGGCGGAATTGCCCGAACATGATGATGTTGATGGCAAAAAGTAAGAATGCTTACTTCTCCTTATAACTGGAATACTGTACAATGATATATCTTTATCTGTATAGAATCCGCGCTTTGTCTTTGGATCTGATTAAACGTCGCCTCGATCGTGGCATGTACCGTCGGCTTGATTCGTTCCAAGAAGATTTCTTCAATTGTCTTGAACGTGCCCGTCGACTATCGCGTACCGACTCGCAAGTATTCGAGGATTCCGTGGAACTACAGACGTATTTCATCCAACAACGTGACGAGATCTGTCGCAATGGTGATTGGTTTTCATCGCCAGCACTAAGTTACACTGTAATGCATCTCACAGCTGCTGTAGAAGCCACCAAACAGAACAAACTCATGCAGGAATCGCTTGAAGATGACAACGAAACCAGTCGCAATTCGGATGACTCGAACTTGAAGGAAACCAATACGCATCCGGGTGAATCTATGACCTGTAACCAGCAAACGTTCAGAGTGGGAGAGTTTGTGTATCTGGACTCGAAGGAGAAAGGCGCAGATCCGAGTATATTGAGAATTGAACGGTTGTGGACGAACAATGGACAGCAGATGTTGTATGGGAAGTTCTTTGTTAGACCCAGTGAAACATACCATGTGGCTACGAGAAAGTTCTTGGAGAAAGAAGTGTTCATGTCAGATACACATATAGCAGTACCGCTCGATGAAGTTAGGGAACGGTGTTGTGTTATGAGTATTAAGGATTACATTAAAACGAAACCAGAAGGTATACAATTGGAATGATTTATCTAGTGTGATTAGCAATACAGTACTGAACGATGTTTCATTGTAGGCTATGCGGACAAAGATGTGTACGTGTGTGAGTCTAGGTATTCTACTAAGTCACGCTCGTTTAAGAAGATAGTAAAGATGTGGCCACCCGATCCGGAATTAGTATTAATTCCGCGCGACCAACAATTGGAGCTGAAGCGAGTGATGTCTGTGTTCCGTGAACGAGTGGAGAAACACAAGGACGAACTAGCGGAGCTGGAAGAACAGGAGAAGATAATTGAGAAGGAGAAACCTGTAAGCGAAGTAAAATAACTATAATATATATTATGTGTATTTGAATCTAGAGATTATATAATGGATGTATTATTTATAGAATGTAGTTGTGTTTACTGCTAATATGGACTTGTCAGCTGATGAAGGTAACACGTACTACGAGCAGTACAACACTATCTGTAGTGGGGTAGTGAAGACAGGCGATTGTGTCTATGTAGCTACTGATGGTGGTAGACAACTTATTGCACAGATAGACACAATATGGGATACTAAAGAGTACGTACTACATACTATCTGGCATGTGTAAACATATTTCGTATTTAATTGTGTTATGTTTAGTGGTAAAGCATACTTCCGTGGACCGTGGCTAGTGACACCACCAGAAATACCACATTCCCCTAACCGTCTCTTCTATAAACAGGAAGTATTCCTCTCAACACTCGAGGATACAAATCCTCTTGTAGGAATTGTCGGCAAATGTGCAGTATTGGATTATAATGATTATATTTCAAGTAAGATTATGTCTACATAAAATTGTATGATTTTCGTACTAAACAATACTAATATTTTATTATATAGGTCGTCCAACTGAAGTACCGGAAATTGATGTTTTCATCTGTGAATCTGTGTACGATGAAGTCACACGACAAACTAGAAAACTTGCAGCTGATGGACTCAAAAAATATTCACACAGTAACGCAGTAACGGAAGATGAAATATATTACTTCAGAAGACTAATCAATCCACCAAAGGTAAAACTTTTTATACATATTCCGTGTGGTTTTGTGTTGAATTTCGATTTGTACAAACAGGAAAATTCTATATCCTACACCATGCAAATGTTACATAGGTATTTGTTTTTTTTTTGTATAAATACTTGATAAATATGTGCAGTAACCGGAAGTTCTTATCAGTCGATAACGATAAAATTATGTTGGTTCAATACTTTTATTACATATTATCAGTTCATTTCAATAACTGAACAGTTAGTAATTTTAAAGACGTAACTTTTTATTAAAATAATTTTTTTCCTGTTTACAATCAAACTAGTTTGTCACTAACGTCAATAATAAATAATACAGTGTAGATAATCAACTATCTCTTGCGCGACAGTGAGCACATATATGTGTGTGTGTGTGTGGATTTATGTTTGATAATAGCGACTAATACATATATAATTTGCACCTGATGTTTGTGAGATTGTTAATAGCGCAGCACACTAACAGCTGATGTTTTTCGCATGATGGCTGCATTGACTGTGTTACAGGTGGGCAGTGATATCGCCCAATTGCAGCCTGAAATCATTAAACCGCAATCAGCACCTTTAATTGAAGTAGTAAGTATATTTACCTTAACCATTGCTCTACTAACTGTGCCGACACCATTGACATTTAGTAAAGACACATCTTGAATGATTCACAATTCTATACATTGAACATATGTGTTTGGAATATGCAGAAATCTTCCGGAAGTGTTTGCGAAGATTAGAGGAATATAATTTATAATTGTCAGTGAATTATTAAAAAATCTTGACTTTTGACAGATATTTTATTGGTTATGTTACGAAACAACACAGAAACGTCAGAGAAACATAAAATACTATTTCATCTATTATCTAAACTGTACTAGCGAAACGGGTGATACAATTAGAACTATTATTAAATAGTTTGTGAATAGCAACTACGACGCAAAACAATTATGTATACCGGACACTTTTCCTTATAACCTACAAAAAGTAGACCACACTGTATGTAGAACAAGTTTATGATGTATTAGATTAGGTTTTTGCCAAAATGTTGTAAGGAAATTTACAAATCTGAACTGCACAATTGCACATTAACAATATTATCACCTGACTAAAACATGTAACACCTCAGTAACAGTTTTGGTTTTTAATATATTATTACATTTTTAACTTTGGTTGAAGATGGAACGTGCTGAAGATATGGTTGTATATGCAGTGTATAGTATTTCTCGAAGAATATAATGTTATATGTATTTCTTGTTTATAGGAAGCGTCACCGTTGTTAACTAAGATTACTGGAGATGTGGATATGCTATTGGAAGATTCGTTGGATGGCGGGCCACCATCTGTGGGTTCTGGGGACATTCCAGCACCGATTGGAGTGGTTCCTGGAAGCGTTATGTCTACGCCAATATCTTCCAAAAAGGTACAAAACTAGCTTTATTTTCAATCACTGTAATGTCAAATTGCAATAGCTACTATACATCAAATTAATATGTAGAGAATGTATATTCTTTATAGTACATGTATTTCTTTTTTCAGAAATCTAATAACAGAAAGTTAGTGACGGGTTACATCTTATACTCAAGTGAAGTACGTAAACAAGTAGCACAGAATAATCCTGACTCAACATTTGGAGAGATCAGTCGAATAGTTGGTAATGAATGGCGTTCATTACCTGCGGGCGAGAAACAAGCGTGGGAAGAACGTGCAGCTAGATGTAACGAAGAGAATGCAGCGAAAATGAGCGGAGATGGTGAACAGTGTTCCAGTCCTGCACCTATCTTACAGTTGGCACCACTACCTGACCAGGTAATCCAGCAGAACAACCCAAACTATTATAAACTACAGACTACTGATGTGTCTACTACTTGATGGGAGATGTACAATGTATGGAATGGATTTTAGATCTACGAATGTTGCTGGGATACATGTGATTATCAGTTCGAGGAAATTACTGATTGTATCGATCATTGCATTCAAGAAGGCTCTGGACATGTCCAAGCACATTTCCAGGGCATACCGACTGGTGAGGCAGAGTTCCAGTGTCACTGGCGAGGCTGCGGTAGGTTGAAGAAGTCCATGCCACCCTTCCCTACGCTAGCAAGATTAGCTAGACATGTACGCGAGGTGCACATCAATAAAGGAAATGGAAAAGTCGTTCCACCGAATGATAGGAGCAAGTATGTCATGGTTCTCTACATTAGCTGTTCTAATTTTTTAGACATTAAGTACCTATCTTTTCCCTTTTACTCATTGATTACACCCGAGTATGAACAATCTTTGATGTATATTATGAGAACAGGAACTTCGTGCAAGGCCGTGTAATGCCAGTGCTGCAACCCAGTGTGTCGGTTACGTCTGAATCCACGGTTACCATCACAACGACTACGACCGGTTTGTCATTAATTTATTTTTCAGATGTTTGCCTCCCTGATGCATGCGTGCCTGCCACGGTATATTATATTTTGCAGTGTGGTACGTTGGTGTAGCAGCTGTCAGACATGAAGCAGACTACTTTCTAGTTTAATTTCCATGGTTTTCAGTTAAATATGGCGACATAACCTCATTCACCATTGTCAGCCGCCATCTTGACTGTGGCGATTGAGGTTATGCACTTGTATTTTGCACACTTTGTTGATGAACAGAGCGTAGTTACACAGCATTTAGTCCGAGATAGTATGTAACTACTGTTGTTGAATGGAGTATTATATTATTTTACTATTACTATTTATTAAATGTTGTGTAATATGATTTACAATTATGGTTTAGTTTAGCGTATCTCTAGTGAGTATCGTGTGTTTTGTAGTTGGTAGCATAATGCATTATTGTTGATGTTAGGAACTTCATTACATCGAGTCGCCATCAATACACGGCTACTGTCAAACCAACTGTGGGGATTAACCCCATTCTTGCGTGTAAGTTTCTGTTTTGTTTCGTTTATTTTTTTACTGTTTCTTATCACGGTCTAACCATCCAGGTATAGTGGTGCTCACCGCAAAATAATTGATACTCGCTTTAATTATATATTTATGTTTGCATTATTATACATGCTTATTGCTTTTCGCCCGCAAAAGCATCAAGCTTTAACGTTAATATATTTTAAACATTCCTGACACTTTAGTTTTAACGATAAATAATAAAAGGCAGTAAAACCCTATATGAAAATACTTCTTTATCTTGTTAAATTTTGCTTTGACATTAGATTGAAATATTTTTAGAATATAGCAGATCTATTATATTATTTATTATTGAAAGTGCATACTTGAATATTGTTGTTTGGTGTTGTGGTATTCAGTGTGTTTATTGAAATATTTACTTGAAATTTAGGCAAGGAAATAATTTTTTTTGTTGATAATCTCTTTAGCTTCTGCTGTGCAAGTGAAACCACAGGAACCATTATTCGTTGCTGTTCCACCAAGACCGCAACGTGTTCTTCATTCAGAAGCATATATCAAGTTAGTATTGCACAGCTTCATAACTATAATTGAACTATGTGACTATGAAATTTATTTATGTATTTCATTAGATACATTGAAGGACTGTCAGCTGATAATAAATTTATTAGTCCATGGGAAAAAACGTTGAACGCAACTTGCGAAAATACACCAGCGCCAGATTCAGAGAAATTGTCAAGTTCAATGGCATGGCTATCAAACGGAGCAGGTAATCACGGATCAATCTTAAACGCTCTGTGGGCTTTGAGAGATTATATGGTGAAAGATTCCCTGAATTTATACAAGAATCTGTAAAGACATATTTAATTACGTATTGCATTTTTGTACTTCCATGTATCAATATATCATGGAATAATATTTAGTGGATCTGAATGTATTTAATTATACAGACATAATAGATTGTATCTATTAATTTCTATTTGTATTATTTTCCCTCGTTTTTTGCAATTAATCTTTACTCTATAGTTCACGGTATTGTTGACAGGTGGCGCCAGTGTGGGTTGGCTGTGAGTTCAATAACAATCATTTTGACAGATGTTTGTAGTTCGATACATAAACCAAGTTTTTAATAGGTAAATTATGTTAATTGTGCGTCTATATGTAATAATTAGTTAAATTGTACCGTGTTGATCATACAAGGGAGTGTATGGCGATATAAATTTATCATTTCAGGTGAGGAAACTAACATTTTTTATCTAACCTGCAATTATTGATGTCTCAAGTGCTAATTGTTTAAACATAATTAAAATGACACAGATAAACCACTTGGACACATTAATTAGTAGATATGGATAGGTGAATTGAAAAGAATGTTTTAATAATGATAATTTTTAATGCACTCAATGTTAATTTTATTGTGCCATCGATATTTGCCAAAGTAAAAGATTTGTTAAAATACATATATTTTTGTAATTTGTTGGTAATGGGCTCACATCGTAGTTTACACGAGGCGGTGCTGTAAATTCTTGATTTACACGCTACTGTTAAACTTTATTTTTAGCTCGATTATCATTATGTTCTATGGCGGTGGATGCTGTCTATTAATAAGTATGTATCAAGCATCGTGTCGTAAACTAAAGTATGTCATGCACATCACTTCCATTCATTGGGTAGTACAAGTCAAGATGAAAGCTCTTGTCATATTCTGGCATGCTGCCAACCGCTTCACATTGCATGTTGGCACTGGTGGATTAAAATAGCCGAACGGTATTCTAAACATCGAAAAAGCGCCTAGTTGTCGCTGTTTATTGAACCTGTTTTTCCTCGCATCGTCAGTTTGTGGCCATTCTCCAAAATGGAGCGGTCTCGGAGCGCTGGCCCGTCGTTCCGTAGCTCATTGAGAAGTCGTGATTCCTCGTCAACGAGGTCTAGTGATCCGCGAGAAAAAGTTAAGGACTGTTGTAGAAAACTGATAGCGTTCATGTGTACACAAGTAGGAGTTGGTGGTCTAGTTGTGGGTTACACAATTGTAGGTGCCTTCGGCTTCCAGGTCATTGAAACGCAACAAGAGTCGAAATATCTGCTGATTGTGGAACACCAGCGTAATGCCTGCGCAGTAGAACTGTGGAACATAACAATGATACACAATGACTTCAACGATACTTTGTTGCGTGCTGACTTGAACCTGAAACTGCAGACTTGCCAGGATAACTTCACTGTGCTGGTGAAGAAGGGTTACAATGGCAGATCTGTGCACGACATGTGGACGTTTCCGGCAGCACTGATGTTCTCTCTGTCGATCATAACAATGATCGGCTACGGGAACATGGTTCCGCGAACAAATTGGGGCAAAGGTGCTACTGTGATATACGCCGTGTTCGGCATACCGCTCTATGTGCTATACTTCATGAACATGGGCAAAGTGCTGGCTCAAACCTTCCGCTGGCTTTACACCTGGTGCTACCGTTGTACTTCTGAACCACCGGAGGAATCTGATGTGGATGACGATGACGACCTTCCACCACCGCCTAAACGGATTATAGTTCCAAGTTCGGCTTGTTTATGGGTCATTGGCGGCTATGTCTTGACCGGTGCCATCATGTTTGCCAACTGGGAGGACTGGGACTACTTAGATAGCACGTATTTTTGCGTTACCAGCCTGTGTAAAATCGGTCTGGGTGATTTAGTGCCCGGGGCTAATATCCGCGAGTCCAAAGGTGGTAACCAAACGAAGCTGGTGATTAACTTTGTGTACATGCTGCTAGGAATGGGCCTCGTAGCGATGTGTTACAATCTTATGCGTGAAGAAGTCCACGTGAAGGTGCGTGACTTACGCGAGGACCTTGGCCAATGTCTGGAAGACGTCCGACTTCGGGCTGTCGCGTGCTGTGTACGCAATAGACGCCGAAAGCGATCTGTCGGCACGGGGTCGGCAGCGGCCCCATCTGTCAGCGGTTTTGATTAGTGCGTGGAGCTAAAATTACTTCGCGCGTCCAAAACAATGAACATTTTCGTTTGTTCTGCTGGCAATCGGCCAGTTTTTAGACATCCAGTGCATTTAAAACAGTTCTTTGGTGTTAACAAACGTGTTAAGTACTTGTTGTTTTAGTGTCTACTTTATTTTTGAACAATTAGCGCTTTTGACTGAATGACTGATTTAACTTAAGTAGGTTGCATGGTTTCATAATTAAGATACAGGTATATTGTAGTTGTGTGTTGCAGTTTATTATGGCCTAGGCAGTATGTATATGTAGTTATGTTGTTATTAGATGTTCGGTTAACTTTGGCGTACGCAAGATTGGCGACATCGCCCCACATAGGGGCGGCATGTTAGGGCTTCCACCACCTTCCTGTCCGCTCAGATTGTGTGGTATAACTGGATACGATGGTCGCATCAACGATACGGTGTACTGTTATCCAACAGTACGAGCAGACCAGCAGACAGCCGTCGTATTCTTCGGCGGAGATGTGCAGGTATATACAAACAATGATTTCATCATCCCTTGTGGAATGTAAAGAACTAGACTAATTTTGTCATGCACATTCATATTAAATCTATTGTAAATATGAAATTTACAATATTTGACTCCACTTGAATGTAAATTCTAATAGTTTTAGAACTACTTTATATATTTGTACATGATGTATTTTGTATTTCTAGGAAGGATAGTTATTTATTCGAGTTTAAAATAAACTGTTTTATTGTGATATGATACTGTAATGCCGTTTGGAATGTTTACGGAATTAATTTTAAATACATGATGTATTTACATTGCAGGACTTTACCGAGAATATGGAATCGCATAGAGATAACAAGAATTATTTGAAATGGAATTTAGAGAATACGGCAGGAGTGTTACATTCCTATTTTCCTGATTGTCATATTGTAGTTGTTCGACCAGCTAGGTAAGCACAAATACACATACCATTGACACTTATGTTAACTAAATGTTGTAGTAGATGTACCTACATAGTTTTTATTATTTCGTTATGATTTTCGTACAGTAAAACTGATCCTTTGCTGCTAACAAACTATTTAAAAATAATACACAATTTAAAGCTTCTGTCCTGATTAACACAAGTGGTAAAGGGTAGTTTTATTTATTTTGACATTATTATTGTATTATAAATATAAGTATAGATGTATCCTTTATATTAGAACACCTCAACGCTTTTTTGCAATTAACACAAATCTTTATTTAATTTTACTATATTTTTGCAGTTTTTCTTTTAGCTTTACTAACTAGGATTTTGTATTTAGAATTTGCAGTACGGTTAATTATTGATCAATACAAAATCCCATTGATGTGCTATTAATTTGTTAATTAGCGCTTTTTATAATTAGTCTAATGTTGCTATATGGATACCCCCATAGTAAACGACTATAAAATTCACAATAAGTTTTTTTTTGTCTACTCAGATATACTGCACCTAAACTAGCTACATTTATGGATTATGTGACAGCCGAAATGGATTATATCAGGCAAGTATTGATTCAAGAATATTACTATATGGGGTTATCCATAAATTACTATACATACATACATATTTATCTATCTCTGTGTTCCTATCAATCTTTATTTTATATTCTATAATAATAAGTTTAATTTATGGATTACCATTGCATGATTTATACATATGATTCGGATATATCAGTTTACCAAAAGAGAAACGTCAGCAATTATTGTCTATAAATTTAGCAAAGAATCTCTGTAATATAGAATATACCAAAATATGTCGATCATTCTAAATTTGCTACGTACAACGTATGAATTGTGATGAATTATTTATTATGTAATCATGTTTCTATATTCTATTTGATAGGATGGAATTCAAAACGTTCAGTTGTTTTGATAACTTTGTGCCGTGCAACAATTGCGGTGCTCCGGACCACACGCCCACACACTACGCTCTGTTACATTTGGAACGACTGCTACAAGGTGTATCACAAAGACTGAGGACAATGCCAGACGCCGAATTATTGTCAGCCATCGCACGACAAGCTGAGGGCGCATGCACCGAACAAACTACATCAACACAGGAGGTACATACGTATACACAGAAACACATACATACATGCTATATTTCTCTAGCTGTGTTATAATTCACTAGAGTACCTCGTTGAAATATGATATTTAACTAATTTATACACATGCAGGACGCCATAGATCAAGTACCAGAGAAAACAACCACAGATCTAGCTTTGTCTGATCGCGCCGAAACACTAACTGTAAACAACCTTTGGTGGAGAGACAATCTGAACCTGGACAAAGCCAACCTGGTACTAGTTGGCTTCAGCAAAGGTTGCGTGGTACTCAACCAGTTTATATACGAGTTCCATTACTTGAAAACATTGACACCAGATGACGAGACCATGATGCGACTCGTATCTCGGATACAGAACATGTACTGGCTAGATGGTGGTCACGCCGGCGGGAAGAACACATGGATCACGTCCAGAAGTTTACTGGAAACACTTACCAGACTAGGTAATACTAATTCCCATTTTTATCCGTAGCAGTATGTATACAATAGAATGGATTGCCAGCAGTTAGTAGTAATGTTGAACGAATATTAGGTATTGGTATTCATATTCACGTCACCCCGTACCAAGTACAAGACGAACGTCGACCATGGATCAGAAAAGAGGAAAAGGTGTTTAGTGAGCTACTTCGTCGACTTGGTGCTACCGTACATCGCACACTACATTTCGAGAACCAGTTAGCTAATTTGTACACCCACTTCGATGTGTTGACCGTCTTCAAACAGAACACAACTTCAGCTGCAGTTCCACTTAAGTGATCTCGCAAACCAACAACAGCGAATGTTTCTTTCTTAAGGCACTAGTTCAATTTTACTGTGCGCTTCAGAGCTTAGACAATGCACGGTTCTGATTTGATGCGATTTTGACATTATTCATGTCACGTATCCTGCAAACACTTCCCGAGCTATGAAATTCTATTTATTTCTCTGTTGTTTTCCTCCTTCTTTCCTGGTGCTTATAAGATTCTAACTAGTTCCCATTCTTATTCATCCTAATGGAGATCTACTGATTTCTAAACTGTGAAATACACCGCCCTCCATCCGCTCTTATCCCTTCTTAAATATTGTGTTAATGTTGAAATCAGTTCTGTCTATGACTATGAAGTGCTTCGAAAATTCGTAAGTTAAAGAGTATATACATTTATTTTTATTACTATTGACAAATGATTTAAACCGACATAAAGGATTATTGAATTTAGTTGCAGAAATAGTAGTGTAACTGAAAATATTTTATTCAAAGCTATCAACGTCTTGTTCAAAGCGACCGTTAATCGTGTTAATTTGCTAATTCTAATATGTATTTCAGTTTTCCATTCAACGTACTACTAATGAATGACTTAAAATAATGAATTGAATAAGCCATTTCGGATGAATTTGTTTTATTCTCGTTGAACCGAATATATTAGCATGAATTTAGTTGTAACACCGCTGGTATGAATATTGCAACGAATTCAATTTGTATATACATAATAAGTTCAGCGTCTCCAGTCGCCCTATAATTTGCTATCGTTAATTGTATTTATTTACTATAATAAGATATAATTATGTTGATGCATATATTTCTTATGATTTGAGTTTTATAAATATATAAAATAAAAATATCAAAATTCTAAACTAAATGTGCATATAATAAAATATATCTGAAATTTTATTATTTTTATCTACAAATAAAGTAATCGATATAACTTTGTGTGATCATAGTTGTACATAAATATAAAAAACTTTCAAAAATATAAAGATCAGTTCAAATTAATCAACAATCGATATCAAGTCTAGAATAATCCTTTCACTTGTAGTATCCCATCCATAGTCTACTAGTTGCCTACTTTCAGATCTGCATCTGGAACAGGAAACATGGAACATAATTATATGTGCATTACATGTTCCCAAAACAATATGGCATACTCAGAATTGTACTCCTTGTAGGAACTTCAATTGCCCGGAATCTTCACAGAAGTCCTTCCACATTCTTCAATTATAACATGCATTCGGACAGGGTGTCTGATATCTCCCTAGTTTCCTTTGTAACATATCTGCAACAGAACATTGTTCACTATACTACGCCGTATCGACACACAGGTGACATGTAACTTTACCATCTAAACGAAATGGTAACGGATCCGACTCCCATTCATCGGAGCCATCACAACAATCACAAATACCATCATTTACCATCGTAGATGGTAATAACTTTTTAAATTTACTAGTGGAATGCTGAAATGCGCAGAAGAATATTCCGTTTGGACACGCACTTGTACCAGGTTCGTCACTCCCATCCAAACAATCACAATAATCGTCATTTATCTTCAAAAAGTCTATCGTCTCCCTACTATGAATACAGACGAACTGTTCCATTTCATTTGGCAAATAGAACATTGCTTGTTTCATATGTGTGCCGCGTATAAGGTTATGTGGCGTCAAATGTTCGTTTAGTTGTTTAAAGTAAAATAGCTGATAGAAAATAAAAACACACGATAATATCACAACAACTAACGCGAATATTTTTATTCGTTTACGTAAAATAAACTTGAAATGTCTTTGGTTTGACATTGCGCGTAGTTTTGACAGATTTATAAAATAAACAATAGCAGTTGGTATTGAATCTGGTAACTAAACTGTAATGATAGTAACATATAAGTGTTGTGATGTTGAGATACCTGTTAATACATGTGGAGAATGAGTCAGTTTGACAGTTGAAAATACAATCAAAAAAGGTATATTTCATAACAGTGTATCCCTGATTGTGGGTCGTTATTAGTAGAAATCAATTTTTGAACGTGGATGAATCCTTTTAAGAAATTTGCTTCAGTGTCATAGGAAAATAAGGTATGATACAACCGGCTTTCCGATGATACATTGTCTTGCTTTATATTTAACTATAATAATTGCATTACTAATAAGTAATGATAGTGAAATACTGCAAAACAAAGTACAAATCATATAACTGATAATTATTGACACTTCGATACATGACACTAATGCTTAATTTTAGTAGATTGTCGTCACTTGACACGCCCACAACTTATTCGTAGCTCGTAAGTTACAAAATAAATTTGTTTCAAGGTGCACATAATTTTCTGTTCAATATATTTCTATCTACCTATACATCAGAATGGATTGGCTGCGATCCGCCTTCAAACATCGAAGTGAAAGCAAAAGTTACGACGAAACGAATGGTTTAGTATTCAACGATATTCCTCTACCCGAGGAAATAATCATGTTGATATTAAGTTACGTGGACACAAAGACTTTATTAAGTTGTAAACTGGTGTGCAAAGAATGGGACAGTTTAATCTGTTCCACGCATTTCTGGAGAATAAAGTTAGGACATATTAACAAAACGACAAAGAAACATCTACCGTGGTACGTGTACTATAGCTACTTTGCTTCCAATTTATTTGACAGAAACCTAATACAAAATGGTAATGCGGAAAAGGATTTTAAAAACTGGAAAATAGTTGCTAATGGTGGTGATGCATGGAAAAAGGAACCGATTCCCGCAGGGGCTGATCTGTTACCGGAAAACGTACCGGACTTCAATGGCGAAACCAGTTGTTTTGCGACGTCATATATAACATGCGCTAAATGTCAGAAAATTAATCTAAGGAAAAACAAACTTATACAAAGGATACTGGATGAATTTCAGCCAACAATATATATGAGTGAATGGTATGTTAACAAATATGTATAATCTACATATATAATATATGTATATAGTATAGTTATGTTGTTTATTTGTTGTTAGGTATGCCGGTAGATTCGATTGCGGGTGTAAATATAAACTTCGTGCTAGACTGTACAATAAGGGTGAACTGCTCTATGAAAAAGAAGAGACCCGACAAGTGATTCAGTGGGCTGGCCGTGAATGGTCAAAGGTGGGTTTATATTATGGAGATCATCTGCAGATTAATACAATGTACATTCAAAATTAAACCTATATAGTGCAACATGTACACGTTGAAAATTATTGACAATAATATTGTTTTATACAAATCTTCAATTCATATATTCACCACAATTCTGTACGCAGCTACAGAATTGAGATGAGTATTGTCCGTTTGTTTATTTTGCTTTCATATTAACACTACAGATATTTTCAGGTGGAAATAGCGTGTGATAACTACGGGAAGGGAGTAACAGATATTGAATTCTACCATGAGGGTGTCGACACGCAATTCTGGGCGGGACATTACGGATCTAAAATGGCAGGTGGAGTAGTTAAAATTTTATTTGATTCGTTAGAAACGCGCAATTAAATTATTCACGTCCGTTATATTTCAATATATGTTATGTTTACCGAGTTTTCTTAAATGTTTACTTCAAACTTAACATTTTCTTTTACTCATCGCCGGTATAAATTTTATTAAACGTCACTTTTGAATAATTTATTATTATTAATAGTATTTTATTAATTTCGTACAGCTACTAGATTTACACGTTTTAATAATTATTTTTCAAACAGTTTCAACAGTTTGATATTTTAACTGATTTTATTATATTATTATCGTTATCTTTCTGGCTAGTGCGGCTATAAACATTTCCGTTTGTGGAGTATACAGATTACATACTAATTAGATATTAGACTAACTACAGCAAGTATATCTGACAGTATATTTGTATGTCGGGAAATATTTTTCATATAGTATTCCTCGGTGTTTTTATTTTCAATAGAAATATTTCATAATGTCTGAAAAAGAACGTTTAATTGGGGCCTTCAGGAATCATATATGTTGAATCAATGTAATCTACAATATAATACGTACACTAAAATATGAATGAACGAACAGAATGATTGGATCTTTAAATAACTAGTAAAGATTAACGTATTTTGTTATTAAATAAGTAGATTGTTTAGCTTGTAAAATACTATATATTTATCAAAAGTAAAAAAAAACTGTTCATATTTTGTATAAAATACATGCAACTATACTTAATTGTTACAAGTTAATTGGTTGATTAATATCAAACACCTATCCGGCCATATGCATTCCTAGACGAAAGGCAATTTCCACCAAATTTTGTGGTACACTGTCATTGTAACATACATATAATTCTCTTGGATGCGGAGTGTAAAATAGTCTCCTGAAAATGAAATAATATTGAGTAAATCTTACATATAAATATCCTATAAAGAAGTTATAATGAATCGTATACGTTCGTACCCTATCACCCAATAATTTATTGTATTCGTTTTCTTTCCATTCTCTTCCGTACTACATTCGAAAAGTATTCCATGTTCTTTTATCGCTATCAGACTTTTGTTGACAACTAGTTTTGCCATATCCTGTGCTAGCATATCCTGTAATTATTTCAAAACCATATTTTAAAAATGTTATCTTTCTCTGCTCGTATAAATATTTTGTTATACTTTAAATCGTATTGTATTCTGTAGTAGACTGTGTATAACTTGACTGCTTCGACGAAAGTTCGTTAAAATCTGTTCCATAAGTTGATTCGTATTCTTATTCATTGGTGGATGTAACAGGATTCCTTCTGTTGAATCAAAGTGTATATAATGATACAGTACATTCTCTGCACCGGCTGTCAGCTTGGTTGGTATCATTTCCGATAAATGTTTCAAATCTGAGATGTCTATGCTTCCGCTTACTTGACTGTTGGGCTGTGAAAATATACAGAATTTATTTACTAATTATTTTGTTAAACAAATATCCGTATATTCTTCAGTGTACTTACCCTGTACCCTTCCCAATCAGAATCCGAGTCATCCGAATCTAAACTTGCATTCTTCTCCCGCGTAGCACGTCGGCCCATAACTGGTTCATCGCTCATCTCACTATGCGCTCCTTGACTTGCAGAATCCTCCGATATATCCTCATTCGAGAAAATCGAACCTGATCCACTTAGATTCACATTAGACTTGTGCACAGGACTTCGGTGTTTCAGTATAGATGTAACTTCGGGCTTCTTGGAAGCCGGTGACGGTGGTTTAGGTGGAGTAGGCGAATGTGATTTCATAAACCCTATATTTCCTATAAAACATTACATGATCATCTTACGGTGCAACTGTATTTGTTTTTAAAATGTTTCATTAAATTTATACTTCTGTTGCACATAAGTCTGTAAACATTCATAATTTATTCATATAAGCTATCGGTTTTTTTATTTACCAAAAAAATCCATCCGTTTCTGATTCTTGTTATCACTGATATCAGGCGAGACCGTTTGCGGTCGGAGGTTGAGCGATATCCACTTATCAGCCAGAGCCGGAATACCCATATTCTGTATATGCTGTAGTGTTTCTTGTGCTTCCTCTACATAGAACACATCGGGCCCTTGATTTTCCTCTGCTGGCACGGTACAGCCGCCGGCTTCCATTAAAACCATCAATAAATCCTATATAATGAATGTTATATATATAAAGTATCTAAATTAATTAATCAAATTCGTATTCGTTTGAACAACATATTTACTTTTGCATTTCCCACTATTAATAAGAACCATCGTCCTTCTGGTAGTTTATATACGCTACTTTCATCTGTTAGCCCACGGTTACAGGAGCCAGGGAACACTTCGCGCCATAGCACAAATGTACGGATCGGTTCTGAGCTGGACAAATGCAGTAAGCCTTGCTGACGACAGAAACAATGAATATCTACTAGATCAGGCCGCGGTAAATGCGATGCTAACAGATAACCATCATGATAGAAACTGCTGCCGACAATAGTAAATAGTCGTTGACAGTCAAGTGGATCTTCATTCTGTAGTAACATTCGAGAGAAATAGAAAAATCCAGTTACGACATGATTTAATAACGTACCCAATCACGATAATCGCTAGCTTCCAATTCATTCAATGCGTCATCTAGTTGCATCTGTGCTTCGCGAGGTAACGGTACCCAATGGGCACCGGGTAAAATGCTTTCAAACTGTACCGGACCCTGTTCTACTTCCTGTGAATCTAAACTTTTCAATTCTACATGTTGCGATGCGCCAGGCCACGTGCCACTAGTTAGTAACCGTGCAAAGAATCGCGAGAAGAACCGATCCATTTGCGATTTGTATTTCTCATTTGTGAAACATTTGTCAATTGTCTGATAGCAGAACTCTAGGCTTCGTGTGATTTCATTGTTAACTTTCAATGCCTCCCTCGCTGAACATCTCGTATCTGGGAATGAAACCAGTAACAATTTGCTATCGTAACTTGTATAAACGATATGCGTTAACGCATTATTCATAATCACGCTGGTAATTGTCGGTTTAGATTTTAAAACGTCGGGGAGTAGGTGGTTCAGTGTGACAAATGTTCCGCGTGATGTGCATAAAGTGTTACGATTCAACGGCGTAGGATAACAATACAAAACTCCCTCAAACTCTGGTCCAGTTTCAGTCAAACCTTCCGTGGCCAAATATATAACACCTACAGAGAAATCACACAGGATATCACGCAAAATATCCTCTTCACTCACATTCGGACAAGTTAGCTGCCGTACAAACTCTGACTGATTTAACAGTTCATTTTTCGGAGGTTGTGTTGTGACTTCTATGCCTGCTATACGTTGTAACTTTAGCCGGACTTCTTGTGGCTCGGTAATTGTCTCCAAAAATCCATTAACAGTTTGAAAATTCACTTCGGTATCATTGACGCATTTCAGCCAGTCACCGATTTTAATGCTACGATGTTTGATCGCTACTCCGTCGGGAATAAATCCGGCTACCATGATTCTGTGACCGTCTGAGAATGTGCTGATTGTTATACCGAGTAGGGATTCTATTAGGGAAGCTCTGCGGCCCAGCTTGTGTTTACTTTGAGGGTCTACTTGTAAGGTTACCTCACGTACTTCACCCTCCTGGCAATCATGGAATGTTACTTTATTACTGCTTGGTGTCTCTGATGTAGCATATGCATCTGTGTAACTTGAAAATGATCGTTTACTGTAACGCTTGCTTTCACGACGCCGTAGCAGACGTCCGAGTTTACCTAAAACGGGAAATAGTATTTATAGCATGCATATTAGCTAACTTTATTGCTAGTCAACTAGTATTATTCGCTATAATCTATAAGTACGTTTATATGATAAAAATCGCACGTCACATACACATTAAATAAGAGGGGTAGATAAACGGTATCTTTGTTTGTTTAAACAGCATGTTTCGATAGTGTTACGCTGCACAGTTATATTTTGCACATGTTATTCGCCTAACTTTCTAGCTAAATCCATACGTATTTACATCCTTAACTTATAAGTATTCTTCATGTAAATTTAATTAAACTAATGCATGATTCATTTCTCCTGGATAACATTTTAGTAAAATTTCTTACAGGTTCAAAATCATATTTGCTATTATTTTTAATATGGATCATTTCATTCATAAAAAATCTTTCATTTATCATAAAAGGTGTGTGTATATATGTAATGTTTAATTATATTTTAATAATTAATCATTATAATAAAACAAGTTCCTTAATTATACAAGGGTTTTATTGTTCTATAAATATCATTTCCTTATCGTCCTTATTCATAGGACATCCCAGCATTACTAATTATATGCACAACTTTCCTTTCATGTGTCATTTCCCTGTTGTTATCATTAATATTTATATTTCAGTCTGTTAACTATATTCATTAATAACGCAAACCGAAACAAAGAAAATGAGAATAACAGCGCAACATACAAGGATATTTATTTTAACCAGTAAACTGATTCATGTTTAGAATTCACAACACAATTTTATACGTATCGATTTATACAGCGAAAAGGAAAATGTTTCCAACAATAAACTAAAGTTTAGTATAATCGAAAATAACAAAACTGCGGTTACTATAGTAACCTGATAAAGTATACCTCGAGTACTTCGCCTGGTTGGTGTTCTTGTAATAGTCTCCTCATTTTTGTTCGTGTTAGTTTCTTCTCTATTTGTTTGTGTCACATGCGGATGACAGTCGATATACAGTAATTCACCGTTCGCATCCACCAATGTTTCCCATTCTGCAACAGAACTGTACACCCCGTTATCCTTGTTAATTTAAAGTAAATATTTACAGTACCTATCTGTACTCGAGTACGAACTGCAACTTGAATCATCTGACCATTCTTCACAAGAACTATGTTCTACCGGTTCCCGATAAATATTCTTCGGGAGCAAAGCTCGAGATTCCGGAACTGTATTCATTTTTATTCATAACAACTCATCTTTTGTCTCTTTATTTTGATTAGGTTAGGTATGCAAAAGTATAAGTCAACTTGACATCTGATTTTCCTTATTTAAATAGTAGTTTACAATTATTTCATACGGATAATTTTATGTATGATCAATAGTTTGTACCTACTTTGCACAGTATTGTTCTGTTTCAATGTTAGGTTGTGCACATCCAGGTGAGGTAAATGGGATACCTGTATTTTTTTTTCGGCTTGACCTTGAATGAAATACCTGACATTCCTCGAGTTTTGTTTTCTTTGCCTATCTGCATTCTTGAGAGTAATTTTTAATAAACCCATGCAGCAACATTCCAGACCTTTTACCGCATAGAATGTATTGATATTTAGAAAGTTTGATAAAGCCATGTAAATAATTAATACTAAATGCCACTGAGTTGCGTTTATTATTTAAAGTAACTTCGCAGTATCGAGTTAAAACAAGAAGGAAAATGCAGCTTAATTACATTTATACATATGATATAACTGTGGTTTTATATTAAAATGTTTGCGGTCAGTTATCACAAACGATAATTGCATGAGTCCATTAGCTAAATATAGGATAATATCATTTTATTTAAATATTTACAACTTTCCTAAAATTGAGTGAGAGGTAGGAACAGTTTGAAAGGAACAAGTATTAAAACAAACAATTTTTAAATAAATACATTTATTATTTGTACATTAAAGAATGAAATTGTACTTTAAACGATATTTGTTGAACATATTATTAAAGAAACAAAAAGCAAAATAAAAGCATGACAAAAAAACGATAAACGGTTTTACCTTTAAAATATTTTTACACAGACAACAATCAAAATATGATTGGTGTCTGTAAAACAAAGTGTTAAATGTCCACTAATGTTAATTGTAATAAATTATTCTTAAATATTAACTTGTAACTATATACAATAAGCAAAGAGAACGTATTTCAAGTCAAGTGTTATTTCAATTCACGT
Organism: Calosoma granatense; assembly: GCA_022063505.1. NCBI lineage: Eukaryota > Metazoa > Arthropoda > Insecta > Coleoptera > Carabidae > Calosoma > Calosoma granatense. The sequence continues at coordinate 446,724 of JAGJTL010005996.1, read as the reverse complement.
TGACTTTGCACAGAAATCGTACAGATAGTAGTATGAATTATTATTATTACTAATATTAATATTATTGTTCAGTTATTCTACAAAAAAGCGTAAGTGCAAACGAACGTCGTTTTCCATTCTGTTATCATCGTATACAAACTTAAATCTTATCAGTCGGTTCAGTATATATGTGAGTCTTGCATTACAAGTTGCGAGGCGTTGGTTTAGTGTATAGAAGAAAAAAGCAACGATAACATATTACAACATTTGCTTACACTGTACACACCGGATAAAGAGAAACCAGTTACTAGAATCATGATTAGTATTGTATGTATGTATGTATGTATGGTACATACGTACATTTGTAAACGAATCACTCGACTTTAATGTTACATTGTGTGAACATTTCAAGTAAAACACTGCAATATGTTATCCTGTACTTTCCGTATTGACTATTGTTAACAAATAATAACACTGTAGTAATATTGATTATTTTATAATGATATCATCCAAAGAAACAGAGTAAGGTTTGCAAAATTAATCTCAGCCTTAACATATTTATTGTCAAATCCACTAAAATTTTCATTTAGGATAAAAATCAAACTTAAATAATAACAGTTCAAATTGTTTTATTCTTTTTAAAAATTTATACAAACGTTAATATTTGCAAACCGTACAAGATTTCCGGCAAAATTTTAAAACCTACTTAAAAGCAATACTACTATGAATATAAAAATATAACTGTATCAGTTTTTTTGTTACTTTTATACTTATTTTCCAGTGCATTGAAATATGTATAGGTGTTAATATATTTATCACGGTCAATTACAAACAATAACGTTTAGATAGTACAGCTGAATAGATCCAAAGTCAATTTATTAATTGTTATTTATATATTTCCAACCGGCGCTTTCCCTCTGGATGGTTGTCCTGTATGTGAGATCTGGATGTAGATATGTTAGTTTAATGCTGCCCTTTCTCCATTTAATGTTATGAAAACAGAAAACTGCTAATAATTTCAAGTTGTTGTTTGAATTTCTAAAGCTCTGAGTCATGTCAGACGCAATTTGAATAAAAATAAACTGTATTATGATGTTTGAATTTGAATCGGGCATTTCTCTCTCTCTGTTCTCACTGACTAGTATGTAAAATCAGGTTCACATTGTGCTCAGGAGAGAAAAGCTCTGACGGTTGCGGTGAATGGCTGACGGCATACGGCACACGTACTCAGGGATGGGGCACACTTTACACACGCAACGATATGGCCACACGGCAGGAAAACTACACCCAACTCTTCTGTGTAACAGATCTTACACAGTCGTCCGTCATCCACTTTCTTACTACTGTTTCCAATGCTCTCCGACGTCGCCGTGGCCAGCGCACTGCTACTAGTGCTCGCAGCTACCTGTGCACTAGCAGCTGGGGAGGAGGTGGTGGACTTGCTGTTGCAGGTGGCAGTAGACGACTGCTCGGTCCGCAACTCGGCACCCTGCTGTGACGTGATCATCGCTGGTAGCCGATTACTGACTTCCTGGATATAGTCACGACCCTTAACCATCAGCACGAAGGAGCACTTGGTGAACCAGCGTGCGTGCTGTTCCCAGGGGTCGTCAGCTTCCAGCCAGTCCTTGAGACCGCCGCCACAGCTGAAGCACATGGTCTGATCACCTTTACCTGTGTAGAAGAAACCGGCACCAGCCAACTCCTCGGGCTTCTGCTTGATGGACAAGGGCCACTCCTTGAAGGTGCGTAGTCGGGATTCCAGCGTGGCATAGTTAGGATAGGCGGGACTCCGGTTAGGCGTGATACCGAGCTTGTTCAAGTCTATGTTCTGCTCGGAACGTTCAGGCACTGAGTTTGGTCGCACTTGGATGCCGTACCGGCCGCAGGTGTCTTGTCCGCGACACGGTAATTCCACCTTATCGTCAGGGTCCATAGGAATGTTGCCGACGTTCATACCGCGGACGAACGGGCAGTTGTTGGCCCAACGTTGGTGGTCTGCCATAGGATCATCTCCCTCCTCCCACCGGCAGATCTCCACATTGCAGAAGGCGCAGCGGACAGCGTCCTCGTAGTGTGTAGAGTAGAAGCCGGCCTTGGCCAGGTCCTTTGGATCCATGTAGTGGAGCGGCCAGTTTGTGTAAGTCAACAGACGGTCGCGCTCCTTCTTCATGTTGCGTGTTATCTCGCATGCATGGTGTCTCATGCTCGGAGCGGTCTTCCTGTCACCATTATCCGTTTCTGTTATGTCTTTGTTCGTCAGATAGTTTGACATGTGATGCAATTGTGTGTAGTTCATGTCGTCGGACGAAGTGGTGGGAAGATCTGATGATGTGTAGTTAACTGTAAACAGAAAATAGAAACAAACGTCTAATTATGAACGAACTATTGTACCATATTACACATAAAACAACTACCAACAACAATGGATAATGACAGAGGGAGTGTGTACCACTAATCTGTATGGTAATTTGTTTAGGTCAAACACAGCGGAGTCAGCAACAACAACGTCAACATCAACAGACCCGCATGTGGGCGTGTGCAGATTATAAACAGCTAGATGCAAAGAATTATAATAACATGATTCGTAGATTCAACCGAATATGGAAACGTCAAGGTAAATTGCTATTGTAATGATCACAGGCTTACTTCATATGAATTGTCTTGTGTGTTTAATTTCACGATTTATTTGTTCACTAGGGCCTTCCTCATATCATATCGTATCATATAAAAGTAGAACGGCAATGTTCCGCACCGCGTTTCACTACAATGCTAGAATACAGTGCAGCGGCTTATAAGACGGGCATACAGCTTTGCTGGGCCGTAAGCAGCCGTGCCGTGGTACGGCTGTTAATACCGCATTCGGCCATTCACAACATTCCATTCCGCCAGTGAACCGCTCCCCGGAGCCGGACGCTCCTCCCCGACCCGCCACACCGGCCCTGTAGCGCATTCCAAAGCATCATATGAATGACCGAGCAAACATGAAACCATGATAAAAAAAACCAATATGGTTGCAGTTAACAGGATGCCAGACACTCTGATAATACACGCCGATGATAATTTTCAACCAGTTACAACAAACAGTGGAAAATATTTTGTACGAACTAGCAGTACAGGAACACGAAACAGCAAGTAGAATTACAAAACAGATAATTGCGGCCACATATGGGTACTATATATTCGAAAACGTGCAGCTGTCGGTTGCCTCCTAGAATCAAACCATGTATCACTGATAGTACTGACCTTAGTGTGTTCTTTCAAGGCTGTAGTTCACGCGCAAATTTTGAATTTTGTTATTAAATAACACATAATATCGTTTAGAACTTTACACCGATACACAAACTAGATAAAACGTTCCACATCCACACAGCGGCCACCGCACGAACAGCTGCGAACAGCGCCAACGGTTTGACGTTGTACTAACCATGGCCTATTTGGTACAGAGAAATCGATGCGTTTGTTTTACACAATATACCATGGTATCATGGTAGATATTTTGATAAATTATCAATGATTCTACAGGAATGTTTAGAATTGATCTAGTTGAGTGTAAATTATATGTCAGGTTAAAAGAAAAATGGCTACAGTTATATCTCAGAAGCGAAACATAATTGAAAGGTCGCATTGTGCTGAAACATAAAACGCAGCTCAAGTGTGAGCGCGCGGCAAGAGGAACACACACAAAGTGCCTGAGTTGTTAAATTTCCTTTTGTGGTCTAGAATTTCCAGCCCCACTTCTCTTCTCAAAATGTGAGTAAATAAGTAAATCCTTTTTTTATTTATATGACATGTGCGATAAACTTTATCTTATATTGTTTCATAGGATATGACTAAAATTTAACCTTATTCCTCTTTGACGTATGTGTGCGTGACTTTGACAGAAACAATGAATGTCTGGCAATTGGTACAAAACAAAAGCAAAAAGAAATAATGACTGTTGAGAGACGAAGATGACAACGAGTATGGAATTTCTATGAAATTATAGACAGTTTTTTTGGGCAACACAGTAACTTACGGCAGGCTGGGTGGTAGCCGCGTTTATGAATGAACATTTCTAACTTGTTTAGTCACTTTTCCAATTAGAATTGCAATAAACTGCAATGACAATGATGATTAGTGCTTTTTGTCTTGGTCTGCGTAGGTAAGTAAATGCAAGGCCAGATGACTGACACGTGCTATGTTAATTACATTTTCATACATGCTAGCAAATAGCGACTTAATCATTCCCGTCTATTTTTATTCTGAAATACGAATTCTGCGAAAAAACCTAGCTGTCATCGCAATATATACCAACTGACTTATTGTTCATTATGCAAGTTGTTCTGGAACCACTGGTTACATTTATTACAATATGTTATATCAAAAATGGGTACACCGATAATGTAATATTTTTTATTGCGGTTGCGATACGTAATTTTGAAATGCACCACTAATCAGGTACGTGGGCTTGCTGATTAAATCCGTCCCACACTTGAAATCCCACAATAATTGTTCTAGTTATACGTCATCCGTAAATGTTTCCCGTCATTAAAGCAACAAACAAATGAATATTCTTTTACGTCACAATTTTCTAATTATTTTTGTTAAATGTTTACCATATCAGAATGTTTCTAGAAACTATGAACTAATTTGTATACATATTATAAAAACCTACATACCCATGATTATATTTATTATAAAATACAATTTCTATAAACAATGATATATACACACACCGACTGATAGTAACAGAAACTAATGAGTACTGGTATTTTACAGTAACAAAGCTGATATATACCCCCGTATTTCCTGATTTAATAGAAAATTTTTAATAATTGATAACTGACAATTTCTTAGGAAATGAAAACGTCAATCATTAAAATATCAATGAATTTATACAAAATCATATCTTATCTTACAGTCATTGGAAATTCAAAGTATAAAGTCAAGTAACAAATAATCAAAAAAATTCTAATCAAATTAATTCTAGATATTAAAAAATGGCAATTATTTATCAAAGTCCAAAGATAAAATGTAAAAAATATCACGAAAATAATTATTTAACATATTTCATTTTCAGAAAATTATATTCCAAAAACGGTATAAATTTGCAGAAAAAATATTACCGTTGGCATTTTTCCAAGTAAACAAAACTATGGACAAAATATCAGCTGTCAAAGATGAAAACAAATTAGATAATACACCACTAATTCACCGAAATTCCCGAACCGGTAAATACCTAGAGGTAGGTAGGTAGGTAGTTAGGAATGCACTAATATTGTGTAACCGACAACAACAACTACGATCAGTATTGTTACTAGTATTGTAAACGCGGTTGCCGCTAGTCGATGATACTGATGCTGTGCTGCTGATTATGATGGACCATAGTCTCATGTTTTGAATAATTGGAAAGGCCGGCAATAGTGCGCAGGTATGCATACATACCATTTTGAGACAAGCAGTTGGCGGTCATCGCTTTCCCACGCGCGTACTGAACTGAATATCTGTGTATACGTGTGTGTGTGTGTGTATATACGAATATACGACGGCACTACGTTCAAACACTGGTTGAAATTTCTACAGCACTCAAACACTCGCTCGTCCGCTATACTTGCGTTACGAAGCTCAGACATCAACTGTTCGCGTTCTGTATCGTTGTTGGGCGACCCGGCAACTCGAAACAGGCCCGGCTTAAGCACAATGCCACGTCCCCCCCCAATGCAGACGCGTCATGGGGTAATATGATAAGGGCCAAGTATGTCTGTTTAACTGTTACTAGGAATCTATGACGATTTAGTAATGTACTAAGCCATGTGTCAATAATTATTGTGCCAGGTCTATGTAATATTTATGCCCTCCCCAACCCCCTGCACTGGCGCCGGTATTCTATATATTTTCATATGATACCACCTCTGGTATAGGGCTTTTCCGTAAATATTGTGTAGAATTTTAATTCGTTGTTTGTGTACTGTATGCATATGCATATTTGCGTTCGAAGTTCGATTGGCTATGTATATATTTAAACATGAATTACAATTGTTTGTGTATGATGTCAGTTGTACGAAATGCAAAACATATGACTAATAGTTGCTCTATATTTTACTTTTTAGATGACGAAATGGATGGTAACAATATAAAATGCAATTACTTATAATACATAGTTGCTACTTGGAAATGAACCACTGACACCAGTATAGTTCTTGCAGTTTGGTTTTCCTGTTGATACTAGATATGGAAGCTATACTAGTACCAGAAATGTTTAAAAGAAAACGTACTGTTTTGGTGCAGGCAGTAATGTCTTTAGTTACGCCCCTGAGAATATATTTTGCCTACGTGACTTAATACATCTTCGCCTGATTTTCAACAGTACTGATAAACCCGTCACCGCACATACTCGAAAAGAACTATAATGGAGATTTATGCTTTAACACCTCCTTTTCCCTATTAAGCCGTGAGAATATTTGGGTGGCAGCAGTAACAACGTTATTTTATTCTATTTCTCACGAACGAACATGAACCAAAGTGTTAATTACATATATTTTTAGATAATGTGCAGTCTCAGAAAATATCTGGAGTGAGAGGATATTTATTTATTATGAAATTATTCTCGTACATATTCTATGTGTATATGGTTGAGGTGAAATATTGTTTTATATATACAGTATGAAGATATTGAATATTTGAAATGCGGTCCTGCGTGGTCCACTCGGCACAGCCTCCGTATCTCCGTATCATATTTTCTCAGAGCCGACATATGCCCGCATGATTCATCTTACATATTCCAGAATGATGCGCAAAATTTTCATTATAAACACATACTGAACATATCGACACAACAACTGGAAAATACACCACCCCATCCATTACCGAAAAACAAAATCAAACAATTCATTTATGCACCCTTCCCCCCACCCGCTCACATTCCTATTGTCATCGATCCTGATTGGTTGACTGTGTACGTTTGAATTTTCACTTTTTCCGCGCGCAATTTCGGGTATTGATTCCGTATCTAGTGGGTCTTGGTGTGCAAATGCGCACATATGTTTTTTTCTTAATGCGTCTTATTTTCCGGTAAAGAAAATTGCTGTTTTCAGTAATCAGGACGACGGTAATTAATGTCACTGATTACGGAATGGAAAATTCATGTTCCGATAACGTTAATGTAGTATTTAAATACTTGATAATTATTGACACGTGCGCGTTATTTATTTCTTAAACTGGCGACCAATCGTAGGGCTTCAATGAAACAGCTGATATTAGGGTAGGTTTTCTTTGCCAGCTGTTTCCGGACTATTCCGAGACACAAAAATCGTTAAATGCAACGCAGGCTGTACTATGTATGTGTGTGTGTGTGTGTGTCTATGCACTTTCAGCACTTTCGCAACGAAAAATAACATGTACTTTCGATTTTCACGAACCGAATTTCATGTTTAGATTGTTAAAACGACCTTCAGTTTCTTTTTTATTTCAAGTTAAACAACATTTGTTTTACGCAACCTTCATTAAATATAAACTTGGTCGTTGTGTTGTGTTAGTATTATTTAAATAAATAAAATTGTATTTTACAATAAGAATTGCGAATAACGTTAGTATTCGAATGTAAAATTAAACAAATCGAACTATATGAATAATATAAATGGGAAATTCGCTCGTCGTACACATGCATGCTTTGTAATAACATAATATTCATATTGTCTTGCATAATTCAACAACATTGTATTATTTTACTCTGGCTAACCGTTGAATTAATTATAAATGCGTGAATATGTTCAGATAAGGGGTATGATATTGATTTAATTAAATATAGTATATACGCACGAGGTGTATGGTTGGCTGTACGAATATTATGTAATACGTAATGATTTATCAGACGACTCCCCTGACAGTTAATCAATATTTTTATTACCCTGTTGTTATTGCGCTGGATGTACATGTTTTCAATATTTCGGCGTACATCTCCATACATACATACACACATGCAGGATATCCACACTGTGCATGGATAATCGAGTGTTTCCGGTAAATAATTTTAAGATTTCTTGCTAATTTTCTTGATTATTTACATCCGTTTGTTTTCGTGAGAAAACCTATTTTTTAAAACAGGTATCTCTCTCTTAGAAATGTATAGCTCCTGGAAACTATTGTTAATAATATCATATGGTGATATTATTTATCTAGAAATTATTCATTTAGAGTAGATAGAATTCATACAATGATATCTTGATAAAATATTCTAACTAATATCTACATTATCATAGTTTCATAAAAATAAATACATTATCTCCGCCAGTATCTTCCATCAATGTGGAAGTATCATTTCCGTGATTTGTCCAATAATATTTGTATGCCAACAACCACAAAAAAATATCCATCTGCGCGGTTCATTTTAGAATAGTAGCGTGTGCAAGGTGAACAGGTGGAAGTGAATTGTTAAGATAAAAATTTCGTCACGTTTGACTTGTGTAGCGTAGCGACTTGGAACCACCAACATCCGACATACAAGAATATATTTGTACATATGATGCCTCCTGGCCGTATGTATATATGTGTGTGTATGTATATCAAGTCTATATATACAGTACACTATATGCAGTATACAGTGACTAAACAATGAGAACAATTGTATGTATAATGAGTAGCGGTCATGTGCTATACGTCTGGCCATAGTTCATTTCAATATCATTGTTTCGGACTTAACTGGTGGTGGACGTTTTGTGTCACCACTGGTTGGACCATGATACTATTCGGCCTTTGATTCTTCACATGCTAATTTCATATGTATGTACATGTATGTACATATAACATTACATGTACGTACACATGCATGCATGTATGCATTTATAAATATTGCATACATCAACGATGAATCATTCACTTACTAAACAATTGTCCGTCTTCTTAGAATGTAGTATTGTTTTTGGAAAATCATCACATCTTCCCTGTCCCATTATCCATTGTGGCATTGTGTAATTTGTAAATGCAGGACCGTATTCACGGCCCCTTAAGCTCTATTGATATGTTTACTTCTTCCTTCTGGAATATTCCTCTGCAGTTTGTGATAATCCATATCTTTCCAAGAAACTTCCAGTACTTTCTTTATCTTTCTCCGTTGATTTTGTGTAATACATTAGCTAACCGTTTGCTCTTGTAGATTCTAGAATATTCCTCTTCAAATACTATTTAATTCCTTATCACACACATGGTTTTCTCTGAGGGTTGAAATACCAACATATTGTAACTAAGAAAACTATTAGTAAATTGCAATTAATTTCCTAAATGACTAACAATTTTTATTATTCAATTTACGCTAATAACATAATTTATCTAAATACTAAAGGGCTTAAGAGTAGCTAAAGATCATCTTAGTAATTACTACTATGATATTATCTTAATTATCTCTAGTTATCAGTGATAGACAACAGTTGTGATGATGATGATGATGATGATGACGTTGTCGGCGCCTGCTTTTTGGTTGATTTCAATCTAGTAATGTTTATAACAATGACTAAACTATTCTATAGAATAATACATTATCTACCTTGGCACCTTATATAGTTACATTTCTCAGAATAGCTAATACATATACGTAACTATACATACATGCATATATAGTAAATATATGTTGGAATAAAACGTGCACACTATGGTAAACACATTCAAGAATGGTTTACGTTTTTAACACGTACTTCACTTCGAATTTCTCAATGATTATTTTCTTTGAGACCCGGTTTATAAATACCATATTCATAACGCATATATCACCCGACCTGGAGCACACCACCGTTAAATTTATAGCCAGTCGGGCACTTAAAGTCCAGTGTCGTGTTCTTTAACTCGATTAACGTGCGCAGTATCTTTTGTGGTTTCCTCGTTTATTTATTTCTAGACGGCCCGGTATTTACTTGAAACTAACGCTAAGCTAAATTTACACATTTTCCGTTCTAGATTTGCGTTTGTTCACTTCATGTAAATGAAAACAAAAGCACACATCAGGGGTGAACGACTTTGATTGGTTGCAAAGTATATACATCTTGACCAATCCGTGTGCAAATCCTAAGACGCACACTGTTATCACTAACCAATACACACAAGTGATCCTGACATACCCTCGTACATTGACCAATCAAAATAGATGTTTCACGTTTTGATACAGTGCAGTTAGTGAAAAAGCTTCGAAATAGAATGGACATACATATTAGAAGAATATAACGAGCACTTATTTGTTTCTTGTTTGGATTCCGAAGTTTAGTTGCCAGATTTGTTGGCATGTTCTGTGGAACTGTGAAACAGGCTTGGTGGTTCTTAGAAAGAAAACGACCTTATAGTAATATTGGCTATAGTACAACGGGTATATTTCAAGTGGCTGGTATTCCCCAAGCATCCAAGTATGTGTGACGCCACTGATTCCAGTGATATTCAAACATCCGGCGCTTGCTTATCCGTCACATGCACGCGGCATGCATGCATGAGAAGCACACATGATTCTTTTATGAATCCGCCCCCCCCCTTACCTTACCCACCCTGTCTATGACGTCAGCCTTATATGCCGGTACAAAAAGCTAATGTTTTCTCAAACATATGTCAAGTTATTTTCGCTGATTTGATCAACAGAACGGGCCTATTCCGTTTCAAGAACCGGTCCGCTCAAATGGCCGTGAAAAATATGCTAAACCTGTGAATCATCCACCGCCTTTATAGCATACTGGCTTATTGTGGTTTATTTTTTCAAAAAAGTTTTGGATGCGCCACATTTAAAAATAGCAATATGCGTAAACGCGTTAAAGCAATAAAATTATTAGCTATATATGTGAGCATTGTTCTCATTGTTTTGCAAGGTGAATTAATTGTGTTTCATTAAGCATATATGCTATAATGATAACAGTAATCAACAACGTGATACATATATATATATCAACATATTTACAGTATTATTTATAGTTAAGACAAAACCAGGGTCGTAGCTAATGTATTTGCAATCGAATAATTGTTTTATGATATCTGAAATATAAATTTTGTTATCATTATATAAGATGAAAGACTAGATAAAGCGAGGGTGGTACATTTAATATCGCATTTATATATGAATACATATGTATTACTAATCCCATATACACACACTCTCTCTTTCTCTCTTTATCTCTCTGTCGATGCTACTCACTTGAATTCTCTTCGTCCATAATGTTGGTTTTTACAAACTTTTTCAATTTACGGTCTTCTAATTTCAACACACATAGTCCTAGACAGTTTCTGGCAACTGGCCAACGCCTTATTTATAAAATTAGTTTAAATTTAGTCAATGCACCGCGCGTTATACATATCATATGTGTGAAGTGTTATAGCTATAAAGATCAAACTCTGGTGGATATTTTCCAATAACTAGTTTATAGTGCACTCGTGCCTCATCATGTGAGTTTGATGATAGAGAGAGAGAATAATTGTTATCATTGCTTATATGAATGTTGTTTATTCACGTTATCATATGAGATACCCTGCCACCCATGTACAGGCTTGATACAATATGGTCTGCACACAGCAATTTCATTAATTGATGGATGAAAACACAAGCGGTTTTTGCCTGCGAGCAGTCTATTTTAGTCTGGCGTTCTGTAACTTCAATTGCTATTATTATATGAATGTGAGGCCGCATATTGCACACAGTGCTGGACTTGGAGCATAATCTATATACATGCAGGAATGTTTAGGCAATTTATTTATCTACACATATATATGTACACTAATGTCCAAATGCATTAGTTCATACCAGATGATTTTTTCATAGAATCATATTTAAGTGCACGTTGTTATGTTCTGTACTGGGATTTTTCACGGTTTGTTACCATGCAAAATCCAATGAACTCTTTTCTGTGTTAAGTTTGGTTTTCCGCTATGCAATCTACTGTACCAAAATTACAAACTATTATCAAAGGGAACAAAAATAAACCCATTGGTGAGATTGTCGCCATATAATAGTAAAAGTAACATTGTACATGTCAGAACGACATGACTTCCTTGCAAGAAACAAACACGCAGTTAGTAATTTAAACCTGTTTAGTTAGTTAGGACACGCGAAAACACTTTGCAAAGTAACCTTGGATCACTTTTTACGAACACGTTACGTCACAACATACAAAATGGTTGTCGTGCAATAACGTATTTTTTATCGTAAGCATTCAACAGAAAAAAAAATATGGCGCATTTACAAAACTTACGTACGTGTAGCAAATGTCACCGGAAAAATAAAATACTGCAATTAGAAGACGATAAGATTCATAATCTATTAGCTAATATACGAATGCGTTTTTTTATTAATTAACAAATATTGAAAATTTGTTTCTGTTTTAAATGAAATACAGGTGTTGATTAGATAGTATTGATTTTTATCTCATAGTATATTGTTTGTATATGTATTACTGAATTAAATATCTGTTTATTAGTAAATTCTACATTAACATTTGCTCACCAAGTAAATACTGATAAGTTTCTGTGCCTGTTGTAATCAGAACACGAAATAGTGTTAAGATATTGGTAACGTTTCTGCGTATTTACCAAATTGGCTAATAACACCATATAGAACACACGCTGATAATATGCTAATTGAAACGTACAAGTGCTTTATTTATCAGTTAGTTACACTCTTTTATAATGTATCAAGTGACTAGATACTTATTGCAATAAGCCAGCGTCATATTATAGCGATAAGTTCTTAAGAAATGTGTTTATTGCCCATATGTACTGTCTGTCTGTCTCTCTTTCTCTCTCTCTATCTCTGTGTGTGCCTGTATATTGCAATATGTGTATGTAATGACTAGTAAACTGTTATTTCCAAGTATATATAAGAGCACAGGTTTCCCACAGAACAAACAAACATATATGTACACACACACAGACAGACATACATATATTACTATCTCTCCCTGTCCTTTATAATTATATGCGACCAAAGTAATTAATTTACAAAAAAACTAGTCGTATCCGCTTTAGAAAGAAAGCCACAATCGTACGCACACATACACACACACTGCTGCTGTTAAATGCAACTGTTGTCGCTAATAATCACTGTGACCTGCATTAGTAATGTTCAAATCTTAACAGAATCTAACATGATTTGTCTGCCGAGTGGTTAGCGTAAATGGAATCCAGTTGGATACTAAATTGGATACTAGTTCTTGATTGTCATCGTCTAATAAGAAGGTAGTTGAGAGCGAATTAAATCTAATAAGCGTTAAAACGAACAAAATCACATGAAATTATTTTTGTATTATTTATTCTATTCCATTTGAAACGTTTTAGAATCTCTGTTAAAGTGTTAATATAGATTTTAATTGATTTCTAATATGCCGCCAAAGTGAATTATAATTTGTATCCGTACAAATGCTTAACGTCTTACATACAAAATTACATTTTCTCTACTGCAAAACATATTAATTTGCAACAAAGCCAGAGTGCACGTGTACTCGCATACCACCAAGTGCATGTGTACTAACCGCTGCGATTGTGATTCGCTATGCATATTTTCATATTCATATGTGATTAGGTGTCACGGGGTTAAATGGACAAAATAGCATCAAATTTCTTGTTACGATGTGGCGTGTGTTTATGTTATATTATGGTGGAAATCGATGCGTATGTTTTTTGTTCGTTAAAATCACTATGGCAACGCCCTTGCTTTGCGAATTTACCACCCAACGCGCTTCTAATGTGGTTTTTTGAACTGGTTCAAAGGGTTGGTTCCCTTTGGGACTGGTTACAGTGAAATTAGGGTTCCATGGAGGCAGGTACATACATGGTACGATACCGCAGTTATAAACTATAAACTACGTTCATTGAACGCTTTCACAAGTGCAATTTTTTATTCTAAACAAAACGAAACAAGGAAAACTTCCAGCACAAGTATATAATCACGATGTTAATTTTATCTTTTATAATCTACAAGTACTATTCCTCTATCTTAAGTATTTCATTATCACGTTGCAGAGATCGTGATCAAATTCTATATTTTCATAATATTTCAGACGCATTAACTGGTTATAAAAGTTGATCCATGTGTGTTTACCGATAATAATTACCAAACAATAGGTAATAAACAATGAATTCAAGATTTTACTATCGAAAAAACGGAGCACTTTATGAGCCATTGTTAATTTTTGAACACGTAGATTTAGTGTGATAAAATTGGAAACAATAGCTATATCAATTACACACTATTCTTTATCTTTCAAGTAGGTGCATACTTGTGAAGATAAACCTATTTCTATCGGAATGTTATGGATTTCTCGTCAAAAATATATAATTACGAAAGTTTGCGCAGTAATGTTTAATTTTAGTAAAGTCTATTTCTGGGAAATATATGCCATATGTTCTGTGATAACAAGTTTTTATGGGTCAGATTATTTTATCAAGTTCCGGTACGTCATAGGGTGAGTTTTGTAATATGTGTGTAATATTGATCAATCAGATTGGTTAGTTCATTAATATATTAATGAATGAACTTATGCTGTTATATATATATATATTTCGTATAAACAACATATTTTTATCACCAATAGTTCAAAAAAGTTATGAGTGCTTATAAATTATGATTTGCAACTCGGCAACCAAGCGAATCAAGTATAAACACTTTATGTTGTTAGTAAGTGAAAAAATAATAAATAAATTTACACATGATCTTATAATTGTTTATTTAGAAAATATATGCTGATAAATAATTAAAAATAATGTCGTATCGTTTGTTTGTGAAAGAGTACTATCGAAGTAAATTTATTCAATGCATACACAAACATACTTCCGTCAATATACATGGAAAACTAATTATGAGAAAAAATCGCACCTCCTCCTTGGAACGCCTCAAGCACGGTTACTCATTTGCGGAGAATGCTTTGTGACTACAATTGCAAGTAGAAAGAATTATCAATGACTTCCTGTTAGCGGATAACTTTTAAACTATCGCTAGCGCCGAGGAACCTCGACATATAAGATAATTTCCAACTACAATATACTGAGTTCGTGATAGTTAGTTCTCTGTCAGGGGAATCCCCTGATAAGCACCGCCATTACAGTTCGTTAAACTGATAGCCAACGAACTTTATCTCGAAATTTTTGCATTTCGTGAACACTTTATTTATAGTTGATATAAATATTCATCCTTGTTTTTAATATGATTATTCGCTTAGTATATAAACAAAAATATATTTAAAAAACTAATTTTCTGATTATAATAATAATTAATGTAATATTGAGTATGACGTAAATAAATTTTCCCAATTGATAATATATTATCTTGTGTCAATTAAAAAAATTTATATTATTGTAATCAATCAAATGATTGCAATCATTATTGTGCCAAGTAATATTTGTATTCAAATGAGGAATATTTTATTCTTGGGAATAGACTATCGTAAAGATATTAATGATGCTGATATCTTCAAGTACTTTATCGTATTCTTGCAAGAACAGAGCCATAATATTTAATTCCATCTGTTAGAGAGGGAGTATTTTTACTAAGATTTTTGTATCTGGATGCATAATATAAATTTATAATCAATTCACGTTATTGAAACACGAGTTCATGCATTTGTAATTTTTTTCCAAGAACCTAGAAATTGTTTATTTTTCCATATAATTTCCATACGGAAGCTGGTAATTATTGTAATTAGATAATCAAATGAGTCATTCTGTTATTTCATTCTGTGTGTGTGTGATCAGAAATCGGATAGGTTGTATGGACAACCAGTAGGTATTAGATTTCTATTAGAAATATTGCAACAAAAGTCTTCTCGCTCGGCTGGTGAAAGGTGAAATCGTTTTACACGTTAAACCTTTAGCTTTCTAAACTTAACGTGACCCATAAAATGCAAGTAAACCGTGTTTCTTTCAGATCCGGCATAAACAAAGATACTGCAATAAAATGTTTTAGTATCTAATTGCAACAGTACGTTGTACATGCATATTTCTTCTAACCAAGTACATCCATTCTACATTTATATTTCCATAACATGTTTAGTATCGCATATACATTATAAACATAAACGTCAATATACCGCTTTTTAATTATCGTATTAATTTTGATATTTTGAAGAACTATTTCTAAATTCCTCTCTCTGAATGAATGTATTAATACCTAATTCACTTTTACACAAACTCTAATTTATTTTTATACATTGATATTTGAAGGCTCAAATAGGTAGACTTTAAAATACATTTTCATTGAATAATTTGTAAAAGATTCATTGATGTTCACAGTCTCCCACAGCGAAACAAGAATGGAGTGTGAAAAGTTCTTAGTCATTGCGAATTATGTGTGTGTGTGTGTGTATACAAGTTAATAATATCCGTGTATTGTGTTGTTGACTCTGGTACCCGTGCATAGTTCTAACAATAATCTCAAAGTTGAAGTTGAGTTCAGTTGCAATAACTAGCTCGTTCATGCAAGTATCTGTATATAACTGTTTACTGGCTCCGGTTCGTAAAACAGTAAAGCCACACACATACGTATACACACAGCATCTGCAGTTGTTGTTGAGCTGCAGTCGCGGCTGCTGCAGTATGTGCGGATATAATTGCTCTGAAAAGCAAACCATTCACCAACCAGACACAGCACACATACACACAGACAGACAGACAGACACTTCTAGAGAGTTGTGTATGTATATGTAACATATACATTTACAAAGGGATTGTATCTTTGTCATAGAGTGTATATAACCCATACATACACACGCACACACATATACAGATGTTTAGTTATTGACATTCTCACACGAATCTAAAGGCCGTATAAATTATTTATCATTCGTTATTTCATGCATCGACAAATACTGGAAGTACTTTGTACCAGACAAGAATTGTCTCTATGGAAATTAATAAAGTAACTGGCTGTTTTGAAAGTACTGTACTAGTTTTGTAATATTACAGCGAATTTTTATACACAATATGCCCGGCGGATATTACAGATGTGTAATGAAATATTACATAATATTCGTGGATTTTTGCGGAAATTTTGAAATACATATATGCTGTTGTGAGATTCTGAACATGTATGTGAAAGTTTGTAATTTAAATGTGAGGAGATCAGAAAACCAGATTTGAAATTGATACTATTTAGAAGTTTATCCAGAATGATATGCTTTGAGAATAATTGTTACAGACTTGAAAGTTTCTTCTCACAGACTTGCACAGCCTCTGTCGCATACATATCCATCTCTAGCCATCATGCATAATCTGTGAAACACCCGGTTAATCTACACACAAACACGTGTATAGTTTACTTGTATACACGTGTGTTGGTTGCTGTATGAATTGTATATATATATATAGTTGGTTAGTTAGTTCAAGAACGAATACATACATCTGTATGTGTACATGTTCGTATTATCTGCGTGTATATGTGTATGTATGTGAAACACATTCATGTCAGGTCTCACGCATTCAAAGAGAGACATTTGACACGGCTCTCCATCGCGGCAAAAGCCCTTGGCCTCCCACCTAGATGCTGTACCACGATTATATTCCATTCACAAACACACCGTGTGTTCTTGCGTCATTCTCTCGACTCTATCGCTCTCTCTCTCTCTCTCACTCACACTAACGCCACCAAACCGAACTCGGCACTAATGCATACAGACTCTTGCACAACTATTACATTTATACAGCCGAATCCCAGAATTCCATATGACGTAATACACGCATATATGTGTGTTCCCTAGAAGGCTTCATTCGTACAATTAACCATTTGTGAAATTAACTAGAGAGAGAGAGAGAGAGAGAGAAAAAAACGATACCACAGACTGCGTTATAGTTGTATTCTCTTCCAAGTATATCGTATATTTGTAAACAAATTAATTATGGAGAATAATAATTTCGGAATTATCCCATTTTCTAAAATACTTTAGACTTTAATCAGTGATATAATCAAACGGTAAACTATCTAATGAGACACTGGATAAGCTCAAAATTCAATTCAAAAACACATGTATATGTATGATTAACTATGAATTTAATTCACTAGAAAAAAGTGATGAATAATTTTAGTATATCGTGATAGTCCGAAGTACAATATCTTTTATAATGTAAATATTATTCGTTTTAATTCACCATTAATTTTCGATTCAATTTCTGTTTGAACAGAATAAACGGTATATTTATTCGTTGTTTCTAAATGTAGCAGCAAATGTGTTTGTTGTTTTCTGTATGCAAAACAAACAATACGAGGTTATTCTTGTAAATACAGCGTCGCAGTACACAAAGTTTTATGTCGCAGAAACGGTGCCACCGATAACGCGGTCAACAATATCGTATTGTAGAATTAGTTCCGCAAACAAGTAAACTTTACTGCAATGTTATTGATCTCATAATAAGTACACCGTCTAGTTACACTGTACCACAGCATGACAGCAAGTTACTGCACTTACTATTGCAATATCGCCATAATGTAAGATTTACTTTGCAATTTTATATCATACAAGGTGACAAGAGCCCGCATATGTGCAAATCTGTCACCGTTTGTTAATTATCACCAGCACTTAACGATATTTAATTATAAGTCTAATCTAATCATATTCCTATATTGATATCAAGCTAGAGTCAGCACAAAATACAGTCAAGCAACTTTGTAACGGAGTAAGCAATTTGTATTGTATCAAGCAGTTAATAAATATACAAACGATTAAACTAAGGTTTAAATAATTTTAAAGTTTATTTACCTGGATCTATGATATCCTCTGGAGGTGTAACTTCTTTTTCGCCAGTAGCAGTTTTTATTTTCTGTGTCTTTGGCTGTACAGGAACAGTTTCATCTGCAGACGTGTCTTCATCAATGATACTTCTACGTTTCGGAGAATAGATTTCATCCAACGATGAATAACACAGTGTTCCAATGTCGGAACTGCCTCGAATAGAATCTGGTGGCATTTTACTTTCGTCGGATACTTCAGTGTAGCAAGAATACAGAAGAACGTAGTAATTAATCAATGATATTCTTGCAGAACTGAAGTATCATCGGAAATGGCTACAAACCGAATAAAATTGTTCAATGAATACGTTCTTTGTTATAAACAAAATTTTATCTAGCACTATTGTCATATTTATCGATATACAGATTAGAGATAATTTGTTACTATGCTGTACACCTGATTATATAGCTAAAATTATCATAGATAAAATAATAGGAGTTCATAAGAAAATTCGCAATTTCTGAATGTATTTCACAATGTAGAAATCTATGAAGTGAATGGTAGTAGAATATTTATTTACGTGGAATTCATTCATATTGGTATCTGATAACGATTAACTTTCCAATCGAATATGACTTAAAAATTATCAAATATTCTTGTGATTGTGGTCATTCATCATTCAAATAATGCTATAAATAATATTCAAGGAAGTTTATGACTTTTCATGTTTGTTGTCGATAAAATTTCAAGGTGTATGTTTAAAAATAAAGAAACGTTACAACTGCTCTAACAGGGAATCTTATATGCAAAATTTCTGGTCAAAGTTATTGTTTTAAACCAATGATATTACAGAGCTGAATCATCATTTAATACGATGATTCTCTAATTTAGCGCTAACAAAGATGATATTATAGCATCATTATTGCGGTTAAACTAAGAACCACTGATTATTCGTGAATTTTTCTCCGTTTCAAGGCAATGTTGCAGGAATTCGAACCGATATGAATTTTGTTTGCAGGCTGCGACAAGTTACAAAGTTATTTAAAAACCGTTATTCATAAGGATAAAATGTGTTATTCATATTGAATGATGTCAGCAACGTTTTTGCTAACCTTTATTTATCTTACTGGCTGCTCTGCATGGAGACTGCTTACTTGTTATAACAAAATCATATCTCATAACAGATGAATCGAACAAAGTCTCTTCAAAATAAACATATCGATACACGCGCACAGAGAGATGTTGTATGGAAAATTTTATTTAATAAACTTCAGATAATACAAAAAACTCTGAACTACAGAGGTACAAAGAAGAGCTTGGTTTGCAAGTCTATAATTCTCTACGAAGTTCAGACCGGAATCAATACACTATTTTACAGCTCAAATATCTAGAAATAGAGCCGGACAAATAGAATAATCCAGTCCTGTAGTTGATGCAACAGCTGTTATCCATTTCAATCGAGAATAAAATGAACAATATTATTTTACATAAATATCGAAAGACTTATCACATATTATTGTTCATTGTAGTCAGAGATCAAATGGAACATTATTTTAAATGAGCGTTGGAAAGATTTAATAGTTAGTATTTATCAGTTACAATTTAATAAAAACAACTAGTTAAATAAATAAACAATTCTAAGAAAAAACATATATCGTTATTTCGTTAAAACATGACTACAGTCACTGACTGTATGAATAGGGCGTATATTTTTAAAACTCAGATCAAAATGTCATCACTGTACGTGTTTCAGTTAAATATACTTCCCTATTCACACAATTGGACTTGAAATAATAATTTATGTATAAAAACATTCGTAATATATTAGTTTTTAACTCAGTAAATGGACACAAGAGATTAACAATTTGTGGAAACACACAAAACGGTCTAACTTATTCCGTTTAGAATCAATTGTACAAACAGATGTTCATATTCCAGATTAAACTGTACAATATCAGATGGAAATCGTCACCTAATAATATAACACTAATTAACATGCGTGCAAGATTCATTCCATATTGTACAATTTAATACCATACTTGTCAGTTTAAACACTACATACATGTTCAAATCAAACCTCTGTTCGTACAATAATTAACATTCATTTGTTATAAAACAGTAATCGTATCGTCTTTTGCTAAACTGACCTTGACAAATTTCATTATTTGAAACATATAACTGTTGTTGCTGTTGTTGTTTACATATTATATAAAATACATTATCAAATGTTTTATATCAGCATTAATTTGAACTTTGAAATTGAATTCTAGATTAAAAAACTATTTGTTAAAGTATTGTGTTTGATTCGATATTGATACGATCGCTATCTTTGCCTGTCGGCCATGAATCAACCTTGTGCTACTTTTGGAGCAAAAGCGAACGAAACCGCATCACTAATGACATCAGCCTTATTCTAAATCGTGATTGTTGTTCTTCAATGTCCTAACCAATTCTCGTAATCAGATATTTGAACATGCACACCTGTCTTATGCTTGTTAAATGGTACAAAAATCCATCGTTCTTTAAATTTTCCTACTTATCCGTTATAACACATCTTACGATACAATTTCACTATCAAATCAATATTGATTTAAAATTTCCCTAGCAATTATTACCAATTTTCAGACATTTATGTTTCAAAATTCAGTCAGTCTCATCATCTGATTGTGTTATCCTATCCGTAATATTTATTTACGTGCCTAACATTCAGGTCTTAACCTTAATACCTGATACGATTCCCAACTTCACAACAGTTAATATTTACCTAATACATACTTATTAATTTGGACAAGAATTTAGCTAGAATCACTTGAAATTTCGCTACAAAATACAAACGTCACACAACGCCAATTTGTACCTAAATGCTCAACAAGAATTATTGACAAAATGAATCAATATTTGCTGTGAATTTTCTGTTTAAGGCAACCGTCTTGCTTGTAAAAAAAATAGTTAATGTTATAATCAATAAGTTACAGTATAAAATCGTGAAATAAATCGCATGTATCCCGTCGATAACTAAATTGAAAAAAGCTGCTATTCATTTTGTCAATTACTATCTCTCACTTTAAGTCTATTTTATTTACTCTAATCATAAAATACACCAATGGGTTAATAATTTGTTTAAGTATTGTAAATTTGGTGATACTGGTGTTTGAATGTTCAAATATCTGCGAGAATGTACACAACAAGTGCTGTCTTGGGCGTCAATCTATATCGAGCGCTGTTGTGAAGTCACAAACAATACAAACATCCTATGATAATAAAGTTATCAGACAGAATGAATGAACGCGCGCCAAACATTGCATAAACCTATGACAAAAACGTTCTAACAGTGCCTTTGATAACGCTCCTGCAAACAGGACAATCTTTCAAACTCGGTGCGCAAGTGACACACGTAGTGAGATGGCCACACGGTAGAAACACAACGCCAATCTCATTATCCATACAAATCTTACATAACCGCGCCTCCTTCAACTGTCTGTTCTCCTCCTCTAAGGACACTTTAGACGACCCATCTGCCCTCGCCTCGTCCTGCGGCCTGTCCTCAGCTGTCTGAGCCCTCGTGACAACCTCTTCCTGGGGCTTATCATCCTCCTTAGTGTTCAGTATCACAGCCGAGAGAATGTTGGACACTTCTTGCGATAGTACATTGTCTGAATCTGTCAGTGTATCGGACTCGTCTAGCTGGAGATTCAATGCGGCTTCAATGAGTGCATCTGGGGAAGTGTAACCACTGCCTGTTTCCTGATACTTCTGTCGGATGGCCTGTTTAACTCTGCCCACGTGCAGGCCAATACTAAGAGCGGCCAGAGCTGCAGGCGAACTCAAATACACTTGGATCTCTTGGTCAGTGATCTCACGTTGTCTTGGAGGTGGAACAGAACCGTTTGAATACGGTGTGACCGACTGTTAAAAGAAAACTATTATTTACACAACACAATGCGATTTAATTAGATGACGGCTACTTACAGCAGACAGACTATTTGACTGCTGCTCTGGACTGCAACTCTGTATAAATTCCTGTCCTTTCACCAATCGTACAAACGCACAACTAGGGAACCATCGAGCATGCTCAACCCAAGGATCGTCCTCCGGGTCCCAGTGTCTTAATCCGCCGTCACAGTGAAAACAACGTACTTGGTCGCCTCTGTTCACATAGTAGAAACCTGCTTCGGCCAGCATGTCGGGCGTCTGAATCAAATCTACCGGCCAACCTGTGAAAGAGCGCAATCGTGCTTCCAATGTCGCATAAGCAGGCAACCGCGGCCCCTTGTGAGCCTGAATACCGAGTTCAGACAAGTTATCCTCACTGACAAGCTTCGTGTTACTGTTGACAGTGGCACTGTCACTTTCGTTAAGGCTAAAATTCGACTGTACAAAAGGGCACTGAGGGGAAAGTCTTCTATGTTCGCTCCGCGGGTCGTCTCCTTCCTTCCAACACAGCAGTATGGTGTTGCAGTACGCACAAGACACCTTGTCGGCTCGCTGCAAGGAGTAAAAACCCGCTTTGGCTAGAACTTCAGGCGATATAATGTGTGGAACGGGCCAGTTCACGAATGTATTTAATCTAGACGATACTGTACGGTACAATTCTCGGCCCGAGTCCACCGTGGAGGTCTCACTGTGCGAGGAAGTAGTAGTAGTAGTAGTAGAAGGCTGTGCTAGGGTATTAGTAGGAGGTAGTAGGGTTGCAGTAGAGTTCGTAGTTAGTTTAGGAACATTGCCTGTAGTAGAAGGATTGATCACAAACGGACAGTTGGGATCTAACCGTCGATGTTTGGCCATCACTTGGTCCCCGTAATTCCATTCTGTTATCTTGCCACCGCACGAGAAACACTGTACTTCTAAACCCTGGCCGGTGTAATAAAATCCAGCCTTTGCAATCCGTGCCGGGTCCACTGCAGCATCTGATGGCCATGCACTAAACGTACGCAGTCTACTCTCTTCGTTATTCATGTCTGAATTAGTCTGATTCTTCACTAAACTTCCTGATTCATGATCATACTGACTTGTGTATGCGTGTGTACGTGTGAACTTGAATTAATTGAATTTATATATTGATTGTTTACCTTCGTTAGTGTTGATGATAACATCACAGTTTTTCACCATTGTTATCGTTTTGTTTGTTGCGAATAATGACAGTTTACACTTATTACTTTTTAATACAATAGATCTGATGACTTACAAAAGTATAAAAATAAGTTTTTGGTTAGAAGTTGACATTTTTGTGTGACAAGTTCGCGAAGTAGATGGCAGCATGTACTGTATTGCTATCTGCCACGATACTCGCAAGATGCAAAAAATTAACGTAGAAATTTAAATTAAAATTGGCCATAACATGGCAATACAAAAATTTAACGAGTAGTTGAGCAAAAAATAGCGTAATATATTTTTACTTATTCCGTTCTAGAAGTTGATTAGTTATACTTTTTAAACTTCGCATTATTTGAATAATGCATTGAGCTTTATACAATTCCAGCTCCAAATTTAATCTGAAATATTATACTAGTAAGAAACTATACTTCTTAATTTATATAAAATTATAAACTTACTTTTTTTGACAATCACTTTGATTGTTTATTTTGGGCTCTGAACAATCCATTGAATTGTTTATAGATCCTTGTTGTTCACTATCTTGTAATGAATTATCTTCCATTGTAATACTATATTTGTTTAGATTATTATTTAAACTGTTATTCGTATTTACAGAACTGCTATTAATGTTCAAATTTTGAAACGTCAAAATGACATGTCTACTGAGCATGCGCAGAAGTCATGTATTTGGGTGATATGACCAGTGATTTTATACAAAGTATAAAAAATCACAGTGGTCTCAAAAATGTTAATAAGATATCTCGTGCGCACTATTTGTGCGCAAATGTAAATATATTGCGAGATAAGGTTAAAGGCCGTTTGGTATCCGATGTTAATTTATTTGTCACAGATTTCATAACAACTTGCAACAACTTGTATAAAAGTGTAGGGTAGACCGGTGTCTGAGAATCTAGTGGAAAATGTCTCTTTTACACGTTCGCCAAGTAAGTTAATGTTGATAGATATCTTTTTAAGTGATAAGATTACAAATCCATAGTTTATTAGTAGATATGTGAATTGCAAAACCTGTTTTACAACCTCACAGACTAGATATAAAATGGTGGATTAATTTTTAGATCTTGGGCAGTTGCCGTTTCTATAGCAGCAAAGCACAGTTGAACGATGTTGTGATCGTGTCAGCTGTGCGTACACCCATGGGATCATTTTTAGGATCACTATCTTCTCTGCCAGCCACAAAACTAGGTGCTATATCAGTAGAGGCCGCTATCGAGAGGGCTGGTGTGCAGAAAGACGATGTAAAGGAGGTATATATGGGCCACGTGTGCCAGGGTGGAGCAGGACAGGCTCCCGCTAGACAGGCAGCTCTATTTGCTGGCATGCCAAAATCCACAGTCTGTACGACAATCAACAAAGTATGCGCGTCGGGCATGAAATCAGTGATGTTAGCTTCTCAGAGCTTAATGTGTGGACACCAGGATGTTGTGCTAGCTGGTGGCATGGAATCTATGTCTAACGTACCTTACTACATGACCAGAGGGCAAACACCCTACGGTGGAGTTCAGTTGAAGGATGGTATTGTATTCGATGGCTTAACCGATGTGTACAACAAATTCCACATGGGCAATTGTGCTGAGAACACTGCTAAGAAATTAGGGATCTCACGTCAACAGCAAGATGAATTTGCCATCAATAGTTATAAAAGAAGTGAAGCTGCTTGGTCAGCGAAAGTTTTCGCTTCCCAAATCGTGCCGGTAAATGTACCACAGAAGAGAGGTAAACCTGATTTAGTGATTGCTGAAGATGAGGAATACAAAAGAGTTAACTTTGATAAGTTCGGTAAATTGGCTACAGTATTCCAGAAAGAGAACGGTACTGTTACAGCTGGTAATGCATCTACGTTGAACGATGGCGCCGCCGCTCTTGTGATGATGACAACTGATGCTGCTAAGAGATTAGGTTGCAAACCTTTGGCACGTGTTGTAGACTTCCAGGATGCCGCCACTGAACCAATTGATTTCCCCATTGCTCCGGCCTTTGCAATTCCAACTCTGTTGAAACGTGCTGGTGTTAATAAGGATGATGTAGCTATGTGGGAAATTAACGAGGCATTCAGTGTTGTGGTGCTGGCTAACCAGAAAATGCTTGACATTGACCCGGCTAAGGTGAACATTCATGGAGGTGCAGTCAGCCTGGGCCATCCCATTGGTATGTCAGGCGCTAGGATCGTTGTACATCTTGTACATGCACTGAAACAAGGCCAGAAAGGCGTAGCTTCCATCTGCAATGGCGGCGGTGGTGCCTCATCTATCATGATTGAAAAGTTGTAAGTTAATATTATTGAATTGAAAGTTTTTTTTGTTGAATTTGAATTTTACCGATTGAGACTATGTAAACAGGTTCCTGTTTATAAGCTGTATACAGGTTTTTAATCAAGAATTTATTTTTCTGTGACGTGTGCCTAATATAAAAGTGCACTATATTTTTATACAGTTGTTATGATATATTATCATTGTTAATAAATTTTTTATCCGCATTATTTGTGGTGATATTGTCATATTGCCCCAATTTCATACATGTAGGTATGTGGGTCTCGTTATATGGTGATAACAATTACTATCTTTACATTTCACCTACATTCCAACCATATTTTTGTTTCTGAAAAGCCAGTAATTTTTACATGCTTTTGCGTTAAAAGCTAAAAGATGTTTTTATATTTATGGATGTTTAATGTTCGTAGTAAATCATTTTAAGTGTTTAGTTGTGTATTAACAGGCTTTTGTACAGACATACATACATACACTATCATAATTCCCTGCATTTTCTTCCATATATAGAGTCGACAATTTGCCAGAGAATCAGTTACCAAAGCTAACGTTATACACAAGGAATCCATGTCCTTTATGTGACGAACTTACAATGGAACTACAACCATTTTTAAACCGTTGTGCACTTGAAACGGTTGACATTACTGCCAAGGGCAACTTGCGCTGGTTACGGTTATATCGGAATGAGATACCAGTACTTTTTTTCAACGGTCATTACTTGTGCAAACACAGATTAGATGCTGATCTGTTAAATCGACAATTAACCGAGATTGAACAATATAAAATGGCAAGAAAATAAACAGTTGTTTTCTTTTGTTTGCCCAGTTATTTCTGTAACACTAGGGTTATCTTATCTGCGTCAGTGGTGTGGTAAACAAATCTGTCTTCTTTTTATAGGGAATATGATAAATTATATCTCAGCTGTTACATAGTAACAGTATTCATGATTGTATATGTTTTTACGTATACTTTATTACGGAATATTATTATTTTTCTAAATTTACATATTTTACATCAGATACAAAGGTTGCTTTTAAATTAGTACCGCTGATATTTTTGGCTTGGAACGTATACGTGATATGAAACAGCATTAATATTCATTTGTATTATAATGTACAGCAGTATAATCATTCGTACCTTCATTTATAAAACGAATTGATTCTTTTTTCTTCATTCAGGTCATATTTGGTGGATCTTTGATTAAAAATTTTCGGGTGTAGAATTACATATATTAAAACTAGAAGCCATTAGAGTAGACGCTGGGTACTACAGCGGGTCATAATATATATTTATACAGAAAAATATATGCATATTTTATATTTGGATATAGGGAATCTGTAACTTATGCAACCATTCATACATTCGTGCGGTGCATATTGCAGGCTTGTATTACACAAGTTAATATTCAAATATAGTTAATAATAACTACAATTATCTTGAATTTAAGTACACTATTCTAAATGTTAATTAAAATATATCAGCATAGTTTTTATAAATACACGTAATATATAACGCATTTCACTGTTGAATGCCTTTTTTTTTTGAACAAACTATTGAAATGTAAAATCACAAGGTCACTAAATTAAATTTATTGATACGTGGCGATTTTTATTACCGATAATAAGTAAAATTGAAAGTTGTATAACCGCAGTGGTTCGGATGACTTTTTTCAATGGTAAATTATGAATTAACAGAGCGATGAACATTGATTATAAAAATGAAGAAAAATATCTGAGAATTGTAAGGCTTGTACTCTAACTGAAGTTATAATTTGACCTATATTTAGATTGAGCCACTCATGGCGCGTATGTTTCCTGTCAGTTGTTGTGTTATAGTTCATTGATTCATGTTTAATTGTCGGATGCAACTAAACCATACATAAGCGTACTATAATTTGCGCGCGCGTGTGTGAGTTCGTTGAACATGTGTGTACATATTTCAATACATATCTATACCTACATGTATGCATGTGAACACAAGCCTATATGTGCGTATGTATGAGGGTTATGACCCTTTAATTCCAACAAACAATAGCACATACGCATGGTTTACCGTCGCCTCCGTTAAATGATGACTCACCCCTCATTAAGTTTAATTCTACGAACTGTCACTGTTTCTAGATAAGTGAAATGCTCTAGTCCATTAGTGATATCAAACTATATATAATCGATAAACGTGTCCTTATATCACACCTTATCAGTGCCGGAAACACAGTTCCGCCAGGGCAGTCAGCGTAAATTTGATTAGATCTTGAACTTGATCAATATTACCACCAAGTCTAATGGCATTTGAAATAATAGTGTTTGTCAATGCTGAAAGTAAAGGTAGAAATTGGAGTTTTAAATCAAGGTACCTTGTACAGGGGGTGGGGTTTATGCTAACAATGGAAGAGAATGAATAGAAATACCTGTAGTATATATATGGTAACACTGAATATTCGATAGAGCGCATACGCAACATTGTACATAAGTATGAGATCTACCTACTTCTCTGATACAATGGTCGAGCGACATGTGTTTTCATTAGTACGATTGGACCACACTGTACGTAAGGGCGGAGTTTAGTTGTTTTGGCAATAGTTAGGTACAATCTAAGCCAATCAACTGTGTACATATAAGTTTTAACAAGGGTTAGAATATGTCGTCGCAATAAGCAATACAGTAATGAAGTTTTACATTTTGTTTATTGAAATATTTATATGAGACATATATATATGTGTATGATATTATTTAATACTTAATACAATATGCAACCGTCAATACATACATGTAAAAATGCTCTGTCTATAAAATTATGTAGCAAATGCATGTAAATTTATTAATTAATAATATTTGCCCGTTAATTTATCTTGCTTAATGTGTTAGTAATAATTTAATTGTCAACAATGTCAGTGATTTCATCGTAATATCCGCGGCGAATTATTGAAGTCATGGTCATAAGAAAGCGGAATCATTTGTACTCAATTATTTAATTGTTCTTATCGTTGAGATTAGCTCATGTAGTGAAAATAATGAATGTGTCTTTGAGCAATGAGTATTTCTTAACTAATAAACAGGTGTGTTTATTTGAAACTTATACTGACATTTGCAGAAATTTGTTTGTATATTGTAGTGATAACAATATTAGCACATTGATATAGTGTTGCAACGTCCGTTGTAACTAAAATTATTTTCTCACATGGATTCGTTAGACCTGTGATAATAATTCAGTAATTTCATGTGCGTCAGGTACCGTCAAATTACTGCCAACACGTCAGTGTAATTTACTTCAAATGTAGTATCATTTTGATAATATACACAAGCACATAATGAATGAATGAATGAATGAAATAGATAATGCAAATTGCAGGCTACACACATGAACGTTGGCGAATGTTCATAATATTTATAACAAGAGTTATATCTCTTGGATGGATTGATTATCAACAACTTGTTATTCAAATCAAGTAGTCATGTTCATCCCTTGATGATTCATTGACTTCCAATGGCCTGTCCGGAAACAAAAGCACGTCCAGACACGTCGACTGCGACAAGAAATTCGCAAGGTGCGCTGTGATGATGTTGTATGTATATAGTAGGTAGGCATCATATAGCCGAAGTCTTGCCTCTGCCTGCAGGCCATACTAACTCCGTCGAGGTTCATGGACATACGACTCTCTGTGTGCGGCTGTGGCTGGTTTGGTCACTTCAACGCGCATGTAAGGTTCACAGCCCTATGCTTCGGTAGTACGATACACGACCTTATTCCCCGCCTGCATACTTTCAATATTGTTGCACGGAATCGGTGGTACACTCGCTTGCCTTTAGTCGAAGTGAGTCGCGCACTCAAATCGGTTGTGCCCCGTTCTGTGTGTATGTGTGATTGTGTCATTACAACATTCTCAACCGACAGTCTATGTGTGCGTGTACAAATTATCACGTGAACTTTTTCCATCGATTCGTATACGATATGTGATGTGGACACGACATTTCGACAAAGTTAATCTTTTCAGGTTGGTTACTTAGTAATAATCGGTCGCTAGGTTTTGATTTAGGTGCTGGTAATCACGCGTCACCCATGTATATCAGTTTTGACATAGTTTTTTGATGATCGATGCGGTTTTATTTATTTGTTTGTTTATACAATGCGTAACCTTTCTCAATGTTACAAACGGTGTTATTGTGTAATTGATTTATTGTGTACGTACGTGTGTATGTACCAACCATGCGGTTCTAACATGTACTCGTATACGTTCAGGAGACAATGCGCTTATCAAGTCTTCTTTGTGGCATACCTGTTACAGGTAACAGTGACGGAGTATAGATATATTTCTAGGAAGGGGCCTCATAGTTTATTAGGTACAATCTATACCTGTTATTTGAAAAATGAATTTTGAACTTTAGTTTTTCTATAAATATAAAACGTTTATCGTTTTCTCAATAGTCAACAGGTTTCGTTTTTAGAAATACATATTCACGTTTAATAGCATGGATATGTTTCTTAGAATATTGGAATTTTTCGAATCCTTGAGCATTTAATAATAATATATCAAGCATATTTTATTATTATATTTTCGCGCTATTTAATCTAAATTATTTCTGACAAAAACCAAATATGTACATAATTTATTTTTACATAGATATTAGTACCAAAGTACTATAAATTAAAAAAACATATAAAACTTAATTACTTGATAAAAACTACATATTTTTTGTCAAATATTTAAAAATGCCATAATTACTATATTATTTTCGAAAGTGAAATTTCATATTTTAATATGTGGTTTTGAATAATTGCATGTTGGTATTTCTAAAAATACTTCTCATAATATTTAAGAAAACGTCGTTGAACTATGTAGGAGGGCGTTGGGCGAATATGAATGGTACACAGGAAATTCTTTTCGAATTGCATTCCTCTACTTGTGTGTGCACAAGTTTGAATATAGCCAGTGTGATTCATATATGTGCTCAAGTTTTTCCAAAGTTGACAGACCAATTACATTTGATTATATAGAGCCGGAGTTCTCAAACTTTTCAAGATTATATCTCAACGAAATTATACATTATTCTTCAAAGTACATACCTACACGTACTATAGTTCAATTATATACAGTTTTGAAAAAAACTTGTTTGTGTTTTGTGATTTCAAATTTTATCCCTAAATTGTCAAATGCTTTTAAACCAGTGCACATCAACAGCAGATTGCATAGAATAGCGTCTAAAACATAAAACAAAAGTAACGATGGAACAAAAACATACTTTTCAAACAAATCCAACAAAACCATGTGTTTATTTGCTGAGAAAAACGAGAAGTGACAGTTTGAAATAAACAAAAAAGTAACGTTTGACAGCCTAGACAACGTAACAACCACGTTGGTCTTGTGCTTAGCGTTACTTGAGACTTAACAAACAGTTTAGTTTGTTAAGTTTCAGGGGTGAATTTCTCACTAGTTAGTCAAGCTAAATGTCTGTTATAATTTAGAATATGCTGATGCGGGTTTACAAGAAGAGGAATCTAATTTGATCTGGAACAAATCTCTTGTACAGATACAGTGTAAAAAAATGTAACAATATATTGCAGAAGGAATATTAAGTTAAGAATATTATAGTTATGTTTGACAGGAACGGTAGGAAGTTCTATTTGGATAAAACTACATAAATGTGCATTTTAATTTAATTTTAATCAGAAAATCACAATGTTATGCTGCGTTCTGATGAAATACGAGAACAGCAATGTGCAGTAGAAATTAGAGAAGAGAAAATATTATTTACTCTAATATTTATATAACAACATATGCTTATCGGTAAATATACACATCGTTTTCCGTAATTTTATCTTATATATTATCACTAGTGATCACAGTATGTCACGTGACTGTGTACAATATAAACACAGACGTAATACACCATGTCTGTACATATATGTTTGTATATATGTGTGTGTATATACGTGTCAACGAACTGAATATATTTTTAAATGAACTCATACAATGATTATGCACGCACGTGGTTTGAAAAAAATGTTGAACAGAATTGAAAAAATGGAAAAAAGAGGCCGTACCGTCTGGAGTGTAGACGATGCTTGTCACAATTAGGTCTTATTTAGAATGAATCATATTTTAAACAAGTTCTAATGCATTAATTACTAATAATTGCTCTGCAATCTAATTCTTACCAATGACAATTTCTTATGAATATTTTTTTAAGAGAAATAAAATGACACAGAATTCTACTACGACTACAGAAAATTCTATATGTGTGTATTTAGGTAAACATGTAAAGAAGATAAAACACTTACATCACAATATATTTATAGCTCATACTATCTCCTGTCTTACTTAACAATGTGCAATAAAAATTTCACGCTTTGTCGTAAAGTGAAGTTGATTTTTTAGCACAAAACTTTTATTTATTTTTTTGGCATTGAGAAATTATCTATGATGTACACCTAAACTAGGTTATTTTTTTCGTGAAACTAAACCTGATCACTACACTATCTGATTTTCCGGTTAGTGGTTTGTGCGGTTACTGAGAAACCGCATTGCGTGTTTTAATACCTGTATATATGTTCATTTGAAATATTTTTTACACCTGCGTGACTCGCAGGGCGAGTCTGTACTTTGAAAATCTCATTACTGTTTTTACAAATAACATTCCATATTATTATTAACTTTATAATATATAAAACTACCTACATAAAATACATTCAATTCTACAGCTTGTCTCTGTACATAATCTATTTTATATTCGCAGCAAATAATTAGATTCTTATAGAATTATTTATTTATATCACCGATGGAATGTTTATTATTATAATTTAGAAAAAATCGGTAAATAATTCTGTTGTTTGTGCAATGCAAATTAATATTTATATATTGTAGAGTGAAAGTGTTCAAAATGCTCATGTAATTATTAAAAAATGTTGAAAATGGAAAATGCACTATGATTTACGAGTATTTGTTTAGTACGAGTATTTATTTTTCAATTATTCCTCCATTTGCAAATATGCATAATGCATATGCATATTTCGATATAAATAAACATTTCACAAATATAAACATTTATAGCATTGTGGTTTAAAATTCTTGTCGAAATATACTAGTTAATGTTTCTCCAATTAACACTCAAGTCATTAATTACCGATTATAGATACGGTCTCATGTATTTATATTATTCGTAGCACATATTTAAAACTAGTTTATCTAAATTTAACAACGCAACAACGGAATATATTGATATCGGTATAAACCTACGAGAGAATATAAATAATTCAATATTACTAGTAGTAATTTATATTCAAGGATACGATATGGCGATACTTACTTGTACTGGAAATACCAACATCGCACTTTTTACAACTAAAGCCTGTTTTACACTACGCAATTAAATCTCCCACAATTTATAAATAACTATATGCATTTACTACTTTAAATTTGACAAGGTCTCTCAATTTATTATGATAAATATCTAGTGGCCACAATTTTTACTTGAAAATTTAGTAATTAATATAATTTATATTTTCACAAACAGTTAAACTCACTGCTTAGGTATTAGTTTCTGTATATTCTGTGTTGTTTCGGGTGTAATTGCACGGATAAGTTTAAATTTATATGTTAATTTTTCATCTAGACGAAAACAAATTATACTGTTATGCAGGCCATAAATGCGAAGGTTGATTTTTTTGCACAGCATCAAGTTTTGGCACGGGTGTAAAAAATCCTTGTTAATATCTGTATTATTAAAATTTAATTTAGTTGAGCTGCAAGCAGTTTTTTTAGTAAATATTTTTATAGATTTCTTTTTTCTGAAATGTCTGTACTATTTTATATATAACTTACTAGTTTCTGTTTGGATACAGCTAGATAGAGTTCGAAGGGTCATCTTTCTTCTATGAAATGTTCGATATGATTTTTATAGTGATGTTGTCGTTATATTCTCTTTCCAGACGTGTTGTGTGTTGGTACGTGACACTGAAAAAATATACATTCTACACAGTCTCCTTGCTTCTGCAAACCGGTTTCTTCCAAGCTGGAAGTTTAGCACAATGCAAAGAGACCTTCACGGTAATCTTCTTCCAATACAATGTACATATTATCTGCCCAACGATTTCCAATGTTGAAATATACTATAATATATATATATATATATATTCAGAATATCCTAATCATCAGACTGTTGCAATTCTTATTAATATTACCAAATTACTAATTCATTTGTATATCTAACAGTACGTTCTATTTTTATTTATATCATTGCAAATACAAACTAAATTATAGTTTTGTAATACATCATTATATCGCTTTGTTTCTTTTATAATGATCAAATTATATTACTTTGCTAGAGAAATATCTACTTTACGCACAATGATGTGAAGGCTAGTTCACAATAGTGCACTTAATATGTTCTTGGTCAATTCACAATGACAGTGTTGTGCCCTATTTACCGTTAGTTACCATTGTAAATTGTAACATGTAACTATTGCAATATTTGTATAATGGTTATATGTGAGTTTACGCAATAAAACTGCACATATGGTGACGACAGGAACGTATTACTCCTCGTTTGAGAGGCAATAAATTATTCTGGGATATTTTTCAAACTGATTAGACTGAAAGTATGTACCGTATACGTGTGATATTATCTACCTACTGACCTTAAATTTAACCTTGCAAATATATGTTTGCTAACTGATTAACATCAGAGAGATACAAGTGCCGGTTCATTTGAATAGTAAAATTGTTTAATGCGTGATAAATAATAGATTTTATGGATATTACTTATCCGTTTATGGGAGTGTATAACATAGACAGAATATTGATCGGATGTTCAGTTTCTAAAATGAAGTCACCATTTACTAATATTCTGAAATTTCCTGACTTACATTTATTTAAATTATTATTATTGTGTTTGTTCATTTTATCGGAAAATACCTGTAGAAACTGATCTTTAAAATCTTCAAAATTATATCTAATATATTATCACCGATGTAAAAATTACAACTAGATTATAATCTACACATTAGATTATATCGATTAATATCTTCCACATGACCATTCTTAAAGAATGTGTATCTGTTGAGATTATCAAACTTAACATTCTTTTGAAACCGATCTTTTATCTTATTACATAGATCTGATATGGATATTTCATCAGATCAGATGGTACAATGTAGTTTAATATTTTTGAAATACATAAATAATACTTTTTAGTATTTTTAACAACTGTGCTACTTAGTTATGCGTACGTGCGTATTCTGTATCATTTCATCAGTAACAAACATATGCTTCATTCACATGTATGCGTGATCATACGTTATATGTGCAGTTGTATGTATGTGTGTATGTACAGGTTAGCTAAGGTGTATATTTTATATATGTACATGAATTTATGCGTATATATAAATGAATGTGTATATACATACTATACAGGCATGTAGTATGAGTGTGTGTATGTGTATACAGGTATATACACACATATATGTAATGACCTTACACATATGTATATCTACCGTACACCTGGCATCGCCCATGTCTCTGTTTGCTCGCTGATTACCTGTATTCGAACCGTTATTTTGTTCGCATTATTGTTCTTTTAAATTCAACATCAACAAACAAACACATCACTCATCAGATACCAAGCTTACATTTTACTTAATCATCTCTTTTTGCCGTGAAAATATATTTATTTTTTGTCATTATAATTTTGTTTTTTTTACTGTTACAAGCAGAGATGCTAACGGTGCTTGTTTTTCTTAAAGCTGAAGATATTTAATAAATTTTTTTAGCCGTTGAAGATTGTGACACGCTGCGTATATAAGTTATAAAATTAAATTTATAATTTTCAGATCAAAGTACAGTGTCTCTATCTAAACTAATTAGTATTCACATATAATATTCTAAGAATAAATTATGCCTACAGAGTAAGTAATCAACACTATATTTAATGTGTTATTACAGTTATTAATGCGTAATGCGTTAATGAATACATACTTAGTGTGTGTATACATATATGGAGATATATGTCCTTGCTGTATGCATCTGATTTGAAGTTTTCTGTAGCACTGAAGCTTGTTAGAACTGTAAATCTGGAGCGAGTTTGAAGACTTTCTTTTATGACATAACAGTATTACTTGCAAATGATATGATCTGCAACGTGTACTTTCTGAAACGATGTCTGTTCAAGTAAATTACTAGTAATGCAATTTTTAATCAAAAACTCTGTGTACCACAACAGTTGGCAAATCGATCAACGCAGAGATTATATTGAAACATTCTTCTCAAAAACATCAATAGTAATTCTGCTTTTCCTTTACAGAATTATTCTGGATTCAGTCCTGATTTAACTATAATTAAATAAATCAATTGATTCCCTAGTTACTATTTAAATATCAAGAAATACTACGTAATAGTCATTACTGTAAATAGGGACAAGGTTTCCAGTAATTGCAATAATTCTTCTAGTAAGTTAGTGGGTGATTCACAACATACTCCATTTATCAACGTTACATGTTCTGTAACTTACTGCAATTTTGCGATCAATGATTTGTATTAATACTGCATCATATATTCATGCCAATTGCGTATTTTGACAGATATCCACTATGCGTGGAACAAATATTTAATTATATAGTTAGTTATAATCAAAATATAACAGGATATTGTGAATTTGTTTTCAAGTTCAAATGGTACATAAACAAATAGTTCACTTAGTTTTCTTTAATCTGCATTCGTGATGACATCGACAAATCTTTTCAAGCGAATTGATAATTTTTTTCGTAAGTTTTTCTGTATGTTTCTTATTTGTAATACATCTTGAATTAGTTTTGGTTTTATTAGAAATCTCATGGTAAAAACACTATTGATTAACGTTGTAAATGTTGTGAGTTGAGAGCTTAACAAACAGCGTGCAATATTGCAGTGAATATTTATAATTTTATAGGCAAGCTAACATCAGTTTTTGTCGTAAAAAAAGTATAGATTATTTGAAATTAGTTTGGCATTATCAAATTGTCTAACCAATAAAACAAACCAAAGTTAATTTGTACGTAAGCAAAAGAATTCTTCAGTTTTGTAATTTTTAACTTAGGTCTTAGTCTGAGAAAGATTTAGATCAGTATATGTTGTGCTTATTACATATTTGTACAAATATGTCATTGGTAATGTGAAATATGCATGTCATACCCTCTATGCAGTGTAAATGCACACATATGTTTCTGCTTACTCGGTCATTCTATAGGTAGCCTTGTTCCTTTAATCCTTCCATGCACGGCTTCGGCTGTACACCAGTATATTGGCGGTATAACAAATGCAATAACGTGACAATGCAATTAACCAGGGTGTGTGTCTGTTAATTAAGAGTATTATGCTCCTTCATTGTACTCTCACTAATGAAGGTGGCCAGCACTGCTAATAACTTGCGTGCTAATTATATGAACTATCTCAATGTCACGGCACCATCGGTAACAGATACTCAATCATTTCGTAGTCAATATATAGCGTTTTTCTTAAATCATTAGCGCTAAAGATATACAACAAA
Organism: Calosoma granatense; assembly: GCA_022063505.1. Lineage (NCBI taxonomy): Eukaryota > Metazoa > Arthropoda > Insecta > Coleoptera > Carabidae > Calosoma > Calosoma granatense. Next base: position 409,203 of record JAGJTL010005996.1, on the reverse strand, counting down.
CCTTGAATTTAAACAAGAAGTATTTGTTATGTATGTATTGAAAATATATGACACAATTCAGCTAAAATGTTGCTCTATATAGTATAAATTTGTACAATATCATATTTGACAAGTTTTATTTGGTTTCAGGAATCACCCTACCGAAGAAGCTCCTCAAGATGGCATCGCACGACAACGGCGAATGGTCCCGAGGCGAAGACCTCATCGACTTCGAGGTAGGCTCTCCAGACATCCCCCAGAGTGTACTGACAACCACTCGCCTGCTTGACGAAGAGAACATCTCTGAGACGTTGCTAGACTCTGAATTGTTGCGTCTCGAGAAGACATTGCAAACAGCTTCTTCAACGCCACAACATTGCAGAAGCAGATGTGACTCTCGCGACAGCGTAGAATTGGAACAAATCTTGATAACCATTGACGATGATGACGTGATAGTCCATCGAGATGCTTGTACCACGCCTTCAAGAAGAAACTCATTGTGCAATAACTTAGAAGTAGCCGATGCTTTGGAAGAACTAGATAAAATCATCAACGAAAGTGTGAATTCATCGAACTGTGATCAGGACCATTTAGAAGATGAAGTCGATGGACTTGTAAACAACGATGAGAGCATTCCAAGTGTGGAGGATTGTTTACGAGATCTCGACACATATTTGCAAGGTTTTGACACGAGTGGATCCGAGGCAGCTGACCCAGAATCTGCTTTGTCTAATTCAGTAAGTCGACAGGAACAGCTACAGAAAATATATAATGGATCTGTGGAAAGATTCCAGCAAGATCAACCATTGGGAATAACGGAACGACTACGAAATCTCGCTAGTCGATCCAAGAGTCTTCGCCATGGTAAGTTCAACCAAGGTTACGAGCCTACAGAACTGAGTCAGGAGGGTAATTTGTCCACTAAACGACCCTTATCGGCTGATTGGGACCAAATGCTGAAACGTAATCATCGGTTTCGGTCGACAATTGCCGTGTGTGGCCGAAGTGTGCCGTGTGTGACTTCTGAAAACAATTTGCCAAATGGGCACCAGATGGAGTACGATACGGACGATGAAGAGATCGACTGGAGTTGGGTACAGGACGTGGTGCGTGACGGTACGCTCGAGGTACCATGCGCAACTGGTAGTACTTCGACTGTAACAGCACCATTAGATGAACAGAACAACGAACCACCGCCTTCAGTACAGGTCGTAGCTAGTTCTAGCTCACAAGCCGACATTCATCCGCCGGAGAACTTACATCCAGCGGCCACCGGTATGGAGGATAAAGACGAGGAGGACCCGTCCAGGGCTCGTGGCAGCTCCTGGCTTCGTACTTCCATGCGCAGAGTGCGTCATTTTCGGTTGCCTAGCGACCCCGTGGCCAGTGAAGTTGAAACGGTGGTTGCGACGGCCAGTTCCACCCCTAACGTGTTACACGATACATCGAGTCCTGTCGTGCAACCAGCGGCACCAAACAGAGAGTTACAGCGACCCGTCAGTGCACCGATCCGGACTACTGGTGTGGACAGGCGTAGTAGTGAGAGTGTCGTGAATAGATCGCGCTCCCGTTCACGTGCTAGTGAAGTTTCAGCGGTACCTGGAGGTCGTGCTCGCAGCAGTTCAGAGTCCACCAGGTCTAGACGCAGACCGAGGAGTCTGTCGTCAAGTGAGTCTAGTCTCGCGTCTAGTGTGGACAGTAGTCCGAGTTGTACACCGGCAGCATCACCGACACAACATCCACCAACAGCAGCACCAGCTGCAGAAGCAATTCCCGCAGGTTCTGCAAGACGGTGAGTGTGAACCTGAGTTTAATTATTCTGTTCTATAAGATATCTTGTGTATAGATTAGTGACGAACTTTTACAAGCATCAGTAACAAAGAAGCTAGGAATATGTTCTGATATAAATGTGGTACAATTAAACTTTTCTAATGTACAGTACTCTTTCTACAATTACAAGTCTTGTGTTGTCGAGTTCAAAGGAAGTATTAAGTACTTGTAGACTATACAAGATCGATATAAAGTTTGAAAGAATCGCGTTTTCTTTGGAAAAGGGCAACGAAATGTCATCATCGTGAATCTTGACACGAGTTTTACGAATACGGTTTATGGTTAAAGGTGTGGTTTAACCAGACAACAAGTGTGCTATTAATATATAAATACAAAGTTGAGTAACTGCACTACAGGCACTGTACGGAACAAAGTATAATTGCAGAGAAATTGATATCTGAATATTAAAATCAGTAATGCATACATGCACATACATAGAGGTGTACGTACATGCACTATGTTTTACAGTCAATTGCGCAGTCGGTATTTCAAAATTACAATTCTATGTTTTCCTTGCATTGTTTAGTTAAAGCACTGTAAACAATTTACCAGCACTAATATATGCAAAGTTGTTGTTTCGTAAAAAAAGTATTCGTAATTTTCATTGAAAGTCCATTACAATTATTATCATTCAATTATAATTAGAAATGAAAATTTTGTTTACAATTTTTCCTCAAGAAGTTTACTAATGAAAAAAATGATTATTACATTATTTTAATCAATAAAATATAATTTATTATGATGGTCTAAATTTGTTACAATTTACGAAAGAATATAACAAGTCTGAAATGATTAATAGTGTTCAGTATGTTGTTTGAAATTGAATCGATACACATCCACCAGGTTCATTTGACTGTGAATAGCTTACATGTACATGTACATACACACATCGGTAACAATTCCTGATATTAATAATTCAACACCGCGTGTGTGTGTAGATGTATATGTGTATGAGAGACGTGTCCGTGTTATGGCGTCTGGCTGCCGGCGTGTCCCTCGCGTAATTCCTTCCACTTGCGACGCACCTGGAGTCATGTCACGACTGTACAATGTATGTACCCTACCTAATGAATAATATAGTACATTTACCCGTTTTGTTTCTTTTAAAACGTAGTATGTTGATTTAAAAATAAAATACAGTCCTAGAATTATAGTGTCTCCATTTGTAAACTCCATTTGGAAGTGACTGTTTGAAATTCAGTAAATAATAATATTTACGTCAAACGTACGTATGTATATTTGCGTAGTGCGTATTGTTAAGAAAAAATTCATATTGTTTGGTGATGTAAATGATTCAGGAAAACAAGCAGTTATCCTTCGATTCTTGATTTTTTTCTCATATCAAGTACGTTTTGTTATAAGCCAGCCGCTCCTTAGTGTGCTGTGTAAAGCCTTTGTCTCACATCCCACTACGAGAAACTGAACTCTTGAGTAAATTTCTAATTCTGTCTTCATTGAAAAGATCCGTGTTTAAAACAAAACACTTGTTCCATACATCCTTCCATTAATATTCAATTTTCCAGTGCTAAAACACGGCTATTTTCCAGCAAATTCTTTGTGTTAAGTTTTGCAAATATTTAGTTTCTCCATCGGACTAGATAATAGGATACATGAGTCATGATTTGCTCTTTGTTATTCTCAAAGGTGGTATTTTTTCGTACAAGATGGCGGATCTAAATATGGAGGCAAGTGGATATCTTCATGGTCGACATGGAACTCAACTTTCAATAGCACATGTAGATTTCATTGTATGTACCGTACACCTATATATATATATATATAGAGAGAGAGAGAGAGAGAGAGAGAGAGAAAGAGAGGTATAGCAGCTACACAGCTATGGTAACACATTACTTTCATATTGTTTGTGGCCACTTTCCATTTCACCAAGGTATGGCTCAGTTACGTCAGACTTGCTGTTAAATAGCTATATATACGTTAAAAACTCTGAACAACCGATAGGTTTACCAGTTCATGTTGCAAATAGTAATTGACTAGGATATTCACGACACTATTCTTAGATAGAATTCCTTGAAATCAGTTACAGAAACTAAACAGTTACAGTGCTGAATATTCGTGAACAACAATTCAACAGTCAGATCTAGGTTCTTCCGATAGCAATGACCCAATTAACTGTATCCTTCTATTCTCAATTTTCGAAATTCCTTGATGTAATATTTCTCAGAAATCTCCACAACAGAGATCACAGTTATAAAATTATTGATGACATATGTTGCAGAAAGTTTAAACGTACGGTAAATTCTATGTAAATCTGTTGGTCTTTCCAACAACTTGCAGAGGTGGATCCTGTTTTCTATTTATATTCAGGAATCATTTAACACCGGTACAAGTTCATTTTCGATAATTTTTTGTCACCTTCCAAAGGTTAATAGGCCATAGTTAAATATCAACGAAGCATGGTAAAAATTATGACTATAAAATGTCAAGTATTGGTTTATTAATTTTACCGTAAAATACTCTAATCATAGTTGCGTGTTTTGCGAGAATATTCTTCACTTCCAATTATAAACCACTGAGAAGTTTCAGGAGTATTTGAATTTATAGTGTATCGTTAGGATCTCATTTGAAATATGTCAGATGCAATATCCCTTCAAAGAAATACATATATTATTAGTTCATTACTTGTTTCAATGACTTCGTTAAATCAGTTTCTGCATATGATGTCATTACTAATCCTGAGCTATGTTTGCATTGATCTCAACAGAAACTTACAGCACTGTGCCGCACCTCAACTAAAAGTGAATGTATCGCAATTTGACATTGAATCCAACGTAACTATAATGTCTATGATCGGCACGAGATGTTGGAAAAAAACTTTCATAAAAATCGAACCAATTTATTTTTTCGTTTCCCGGACATACAATTTAGTAGACGTTCTCCCAATGGACCGCTTGTTATGTCACTTAACACGACAAATTAATTTTTTACATATATTCGTTAAAGATTATATAATTTTCCAATATAAAAACATACTCAGGTAGATTTAATTTTAGCAAACATTTGATCTCTTTTGTTTATGAGCAATGACTCATATGTTTTTAGAAGTAAAATAGATTTTCTAATTGGATGTTAATGTAATTCTAATATGATTGTAGACACGGTCATATTTGTTTTCTATTAGATTACAACAAACAGTGTGTGATCTTGATGCGATGAAGAAATATCTTCACCATCTTCATCACCATGAGGGCTTGTTTTCACTTGAAGAACTGGTTTAATTTCTCTTCAATTATAATTCATGTAATGCGGTATTGCAACATTTTAATAACTGCCACATGCGGTTATTGTATTCCAATGTCGTCTCTTGTTAGGATTTTTTTCATAATCCATTGTTTAATTTCTATTGTCATTTTTGTGTGGAAAATTGCGGTGTTCTCATTTTCCAGACTTCCTTGATTTTTGAATTTACTCGGTCATTTCCTGTGTATATTGTACAGTACACTGTAAATATAACAGGACTCTATCATATTTAATTTATTTACTGTTGAAATAATAATAAATTATTAACGTAATATTTCTTGACCTTCTGAAATACGTTTAACAATTTGCTTGTTTATTATTTTGACAATGAATTTTTCGTACCTATTGTTATTATAAAATAGTTATTAACTTTTCTAAAAACTATGTCAATTCATTTTTCTCAGTATATGTTGTTCATTTTAAGAAATAATTAAGAATTATATGAAAGTTATCAGAAATGAATTGCAACAAGTTGCTATTGGGCCGATAAGCAAACACAATGATTGATTTTGTTGTTTTTTTTTGTAACTGAAATTAGTCATATGTTCAGATTTCAAAATGGCATTCTTAATCACAATTCTTGCAATTTAATAATGAAAATAATTGAAATAGCTTAGATTAGAAGCATGAAATATTGTTGAAAAATAAGAGATGTTTAGAATGTTGATAACACGAGAGAATTGTTTTAATATTTCGTAAGATAATTATAAATTTCAATTAACAAACTCACGTGTCAGATTAAATGCGTATTAAAATATAATTAGAAAATTAGGAGATTTCAAATAAATTACCTATTTCTTCGTAAGTAACATAATACAAGTTTGTAATATTAATTTAATAAGTCTAGAATAGCAGGATAGTGAACAGGCGATAGATTCTAGTGTAGAAGATTTTATTTTAAACTGTTTTTAGAATGTCACTTAATGTATATTAATGTGTCGGTTAATATTTACATAAATTTCACTACGCGTTTGCCACGTGCGTGGCTGTGAGCTAAACAGTTGTATTGTTTGTTGTCATGGTGATGGTCATTGAACAGGAAAGTTACTTCCGGTTCGTATGGGTTATGGAACACCCTTATACCAGTGGCATTCAATAGTATACCTTCCGTTTTCATATAATATACATTACTTATATATCAGGGACACGTCATCGACATGTGTTGCCATTTAAAAATATTAATTGGCTATATCTTGCAAAAGATTGTAGGTAGCTCAATTTTAACACAATATTGATTTATGCCATTGTTAGATTGAAATTAAATGACCTCGTTTATGTTTTCACTATTCATGATATCAAACAAAATTTACATTGATTAACATTTATAATTAACCAATTGATAAACGCATATATTATTTATTTTTATTTACTCACTACCGTCTGTAATACGAGCGTAGGTACATCTTTTCAAAATTAATAGTGCCTAACTATTATTAATTTGACAACACTTACTTATAGAGAAAGAAATCACGAAATTCAAACTGAAAGACTAATTAGTTTAATTACTGAAATTTCGACAGTGAAGAAAACATTTTTGCATACAAACAATTTCATAATTAATATTGCAAAATTTACTTTTCTTCTTGTTATAATAGGAAAGTAAAATTGAAATTATATATAGCTTATGTGATTATATGCGCATTGCTGCTCATGCGATCTTGAGGAGATACGGTCTAGCTGAAATATTAGTTTTATAGATTAAAAAGTTAATTTATGCTAGTCATATTACATATTTTACATAGTTTTATACTTTATACTTGCAGTCAATACTATTTTTAATGTTATTTAAATGCATAGTTCAAAACAGTACGTGTTCATCTCTTTATAAATTATAAAGTCTCCTTAATACGTGTCTGAATAGTTAATTATGTACTCGACCACGCATGAATCTGTCCAGTGTATATTTATGTTGTATACCGTAACATACATACATCTATACATACACATGCATATGTACAGAATACACAGATTAATATAATTGGTGTAATTTTCTTAAGTAGGTGTTGCAAATATAAGAAATAGTTTTTTCTATATTCAACCTACTTATCTATTGTAATATTCTATACCCACGACCCGCGGTATAGGGTTTTATCTATAGAAAAAGGGCACTAAAATATATCAAATATTTATTAACACACTTGTGGGTATTGCTTGAAATAATAATTATATTTAAACAAAATTAACAATATTAATATGAATTAATCTTATATAATAATATCACTGCAATATTGATACAGTATTGTTCCTAATTTTTGCAATGCATGCATAAAAATCATTAGATTTTAAAGAGCAAGTTAAATATTTTATATTTAGAAGGTATGACCAGTATTACAAATAAGCGAGGTTGGTTGCCAGCGAATCAGGCGTTATATGATATTTCTCACATATACTCATATGTTTCTCTGTAAAACAGAAGTTTTAGTCATGAATATTCAAAAGGGTGGAGTACATTTTAACCTTGAATATTATCTTTGTATATATGGTAATTTGCATATTTGAATATTCCAGTAAAATATATGTTTTCAGTCTACTTAAATTATACTGTACAATGTAGGTCGTTTAAATGGGTTTTCCTGGAATTATAAATATCTGTTATTTTTATAGTTTTATAAAAAATTTCCTATTATCAAAACAATATTTCTTAATGGTTTTAATCCTTGCACATTCAAGCAATTATTGTAATGTTTTTAATCCGCTGTATATTCATGATTTAATTGTTTACTTCAGTCTTAGTATATGTGTAAATGGAATAACAACAATATACATATATTACTATATACAACAATTTTTTCGAAAATTACAAAATAAAATTGTAATCGCAGAGATAAACGCCACATATTTTTGCGATAAAATGTCTGAGCCACACCTGTTTTAGCAATTAATTGCTTTGCTTTGTGTAATCGGATTTTTCCAGTTATCACTTTATTTATAGACAAATAGTCTTTATGTTATATTATAGCTATGTTTGTGCTGAGAGAAAAAAATCATATTTTTCGCATTTCTTAAATTAATTTTAAACCATATGTATTTATTAACTATAATATCTTTTTAATTATAAAAATATAATAATCATAATCTGATCTTTTTTACTGAACTAAAAATATAATACACACTTTTTATCTTTTTCGCCTGTTAATTTCCATGAGCGTAACCTTGGCAAGGTTGTAGGGGCAATTACCCTTCGCAAGTAGCGGCATAGTTTTTTCCTTTGTCCAAGTTTTTTAATATCTACTAAGGATCATACACAACTTGTAATTAAAAGTATTAATATTCACTATAGTTTCCTGTTTGCAAAACTACGGAATACTTAATTTAAATCTTCTCGATCTTTGAACTAGTTGCGACCAGTATTTTTTGAATATTTCAACGGAAACAATGGCTTTTTAGTCATGGAACGTTTACTAATTTATATTAGATTATATGTCGGAGGGCATTAACATTTTTAACACAGAGTATTATGTTAAATAGCAAAAAAAAAACTTATTGTTGGTGAGAAAATATCATTTTCTGAATTTCTGGTTGGCCAATTTACACAGTGATTCATGCGTGCTGATTAAAACGGATTTTCGGGTCAAGTTTTGTGAGAAATTAGCGAGTTTCGTAGCTTTTGTTGTTGATGATTCACGGCAGCTATTATTAAAACGGATTTTTCTTATGATTATGTTTGTTGATATGAGTTATGTAGCATGTATGTTGACGGAGACGTATGTATGTTTGCAAGTATCGGTCAGTGCACCTTCGTAAGTCTCTGCGGCCTTTAACGGTGTCCACGTCCTCTGCAGCACCGCACCACCTAGAGCACAAGTATCGATGTAGTCAGGCCCGTAATGCTTGTATTTCGTACTAATTACATTGTCGACTAACACTTCTGAAATATATTTCCTTTTGATCTTAAATATTTCTTCGCTTAATCTAGCATTCATATCTCCAAGTAAATTTGTTAAATTAGTGTTCTCAAATTCACAAGAAACTTTATGACGGTACAATGAAAATATTATGGTAGATTTCTGCGTGAAGAGTACACAAATTTATAGGTACTGAGTCCGGTACTGGTCGCGCCAGTTTGCAGATTTGAACTAGAGTTACGGGCACCGTATACTCGCAGTCATCTGGTTAGATGTCAACATTCCACGTGTGTTCTCGTCGTGTACAAGTGAACGTACCACTACTCATTGTGTGTGTGTGTGTGCTGGTGTTGTTGTTGCTTGTGTTTATATTACTAAACGGTTGCCATGGATGCAGTTGCATCATATATAAGTTTTACTATCAGACACTAATTTACCTGTCTGTCGGTTGTTATTTTTTTTTTAATCAAGTGATTTTATCATCACGACGATTCTTGGAAATCAAGAGCGTACAGGTAATCCTCGCAAGCTATTAACTGCTCCAGGTTTATTTTTAACTTGTTTTTTCTATGTTATTTATCAATTAAGTTTGCTATCGCTGTTCTTTGTATTTTAAAACGTAGAGATTAATGATTACGAAGTTTGAGTGTATTGGAAAATAAACACTTGAAATATATGAAGTATAATGTTGATAACTTATCAAAATATAAATTAACTGACATTTATTAAATTTATATAATTGTATATGATAAATATTTATAACTTTTGCAAAAATTAAATGAGAGCGTCAAAACAAAGGAAATTATGGAAATAATGTTGTATTTGTTCTATATAATAATAATAATAATAAATGAAACAAAGTATCACATTGTCTGTTAGGAATAGCTTGCAGAATGTACTAT
>JAGJTL010005996.1:379095-399289 GCA_022063505.1 Calosoma granatense | reverse complement strand
GGAATATTTAATCATCTTATTGGCAACAACTGTTACCATAATACCGTTTTGCGCGAATAGTAACAGTATAGTGTATTGTGTTTTATTCTATTTTGATACAAACCGAATGAAAATGCATGAAGTAATTGAATTATTACTGTATACGCTATTAATAACTTACCTACATTACATACGCGTACATGTAAGTACAGGTGACGCCCGTTACATGTCAGTTTGTCTTGCGCTGTTTCATTTTTTAACACCGGCTATGATTACACTGATATGAAGAATATCTGTCAAGTTTACGATTATAGATTGTTGCAGATAATACAGTGGACTTGAAGCTTGGTCGTTGTTTTATATTTTTTAAATAATATTTCAAGAGTATAAAGTTGTAAACAGTAAAATTAATTGATTAAGAAGTCGCTTGAAGAAGGAAATTAAAATAAATTAATATTTACCTCGTCAGAATGTTTTATTAAATATATCATAACATGTATTTCACCTATGTACCTATGTTTTAATATAATCCTTGTGATACAATGCACCATAAGGCGGATATATTTATCAAATTTTTCATCGGTCGCTAGATAATGTATCTGAGTACGTTATTGATCCGTTAACCACGTGATTGGTCAGTGTAAAGTTTGCGTGATACCTAAATGATCATAACTGACAGATAAGTCGCGGCGCAAAGATAAATTCTGCCCTTCCGTATAACCCACCTACAGCCTTGTGAAGGACACCGCACAACCGTGCGTCATACCAGTTAACAGGCGACAGTTATTATCACATATCTATTGTTCAATTTATCTCACCTTTTACGCTCGTCTAGGTTTTTAGATTTCCCAGAAACACTTGAATTTTGACCAGTAAATTCGGGATAATTCTATATTTAACACCTGAAAATGTTTTTGAAGTTAATCAGAAAGTTGAACAAAGTATTTCGAAATAGTCTCTTGTACAATACGTTACGGTTTATTCAAAATGTGCATTAATATTAAATATTTTTATTTAAGTGAATCCATTTTGTTGTGTTTTACAATGAAATAACGTTAAGATGATATTGACAAATGAAAGGTGATAGTTTTCATTTATTTGTTTCTGAGGTGTAAAGGATTTTTACTTTGGTTTATATTTCATTAAACAATTCAAGATTTGAATCTACATATTGCGGTTCTAGGTAAATAACGTGATATCATACATTTCGCATACACTTTATCCATATATTTTACAAATTACATTCATGTGCGAATTCGTATAACTTTTATGCAGTTTTTGTTGTGCAATGATTATATCGTATGCATGGCAAGGTAATGAAGTCGCAATGTTTCGCGATGCTATGGGTTACATAAATTTTCGCAATTATTTATAACGTTTTTCGCTGTTTGCGGCAATGTGGGCACTTCATGGAAACTGTGAAATACGTGCACGTTCACACGCGAACATGCGTGTCAGACGTGAAGTCATGGCGCTTTGCCAGTCTTCAAGTTTATTGCAGAAAAATACCATACATTTTTTATCTTATTATAAATTTCCTCAGGCGCTAAATTATAGTTGATTTTTATTCTTGATGAAATTAACTGTTTGCTGATAAAATGAAATGATTATTGTCATTAATTCTGAGTAATTAATTTAGTTGATGTTAATCTGCATTGTTCTTCACATATTTGTCAGTAGATTATTGTTAATAGTACTGCTACATTTTGTACAAATTATAGTAGTTTATAATGTAACTGTTTGGTTTGTTAAAGAGTGTAATTGTTTTTGCTCGTTTGTGTGCATCGTCTGTAAAATTTGCGGTCACTGCACACTTGGTTTGGTTTGTTGGATGCCATGGTTACCAACATTTGCTTCCGGTTACATTATTCTTTAATTTGGGAACGCAGCACACACGAATCTAGTTTTTAATTGCTTGTCCGAGATTATGGTTGCAGATAAATGCTAGTAGATCTGCAGAGAATATTATAATAATTATTGTTGAGAAGAGATTTACTCTTGAAAATGGTGCTAGTAATCATAGGTAACGTGTATGAGGTCAAGACAGATAAGTAGAATAACTATGCACACTGTACATCATTTATTTTCCTCATAGCCTGTATAACAGTTTGTAATTCCAGTTACTGAGTTGTAACTTTATTCTATGTAGAATATATCTAGATTGCTAAAGAAATGCATAGTACATTTAGTACATTAGCGTAGAAGAGTATTTTATTACTCGTAATTATAACTGTGATAATATTTGGATGTTGTCATTACATTTAGAGATATTAGTTTCACTAATAATATACTATTTCATATTGCAGACCATGTGACCGACAACGTGAACCTGAGATGCCCGAATCCCATAGTCCGCTGGGCCAGTGGCCACACAGTCTCAGCTCCATGCTAGCATGTCTGGGCTGCACCCTGGGCCTGTTCAATGTATCTCGTTTTGCCATCCTCACCGTACGGTTCGGCGCCAACTTCATCTTGCAGTTCCTCATCCTCTCTCTGGTGTTCGGAATTCCGTTGTACACGTTGCAGCTATGCCTTGGCCAGCAGTTAGGAGCGGGTGTGGTGGACATGTGGCGGATCTCACCCCTCTTTCAAGGTGTAGGCATCGCTCTACTGGCAGCTCAAGCTCTTATAGGACTCTACAGTATCGTTGGCATATCCTGGATGTTCATATACTTCAGGGATTCGTTCATCACGAAACAAGATCAGTACCGCTGGGCGGAGCCATTCGAATATTATAGAGAAGGTATTCGAAATTAGTTTAGTTTCATTTCAAAGTATACCAACGATGGATTTTCCTTTACAGAAAGTAGAGCAGCTATGAATGGAACATACAAGATATCGGAAACAGTCCCGGATTACTTCAGTGGAGTTGTGTTACAACGGCATAACCTGGTGACGGGTAACTCGTTCGGAGCCATTAAATTTCAAGTGGCTTTTAATCTGGCTGTCGTGTGGATGATCGTGTTCGTCTCCTTGAGCAAAGGACTCCGATCGTACGCTAAAGTTGTGTATGTGTTCACGTTACTGCCGATATTTGGAACGTTCGTGCTGTGCGCGAAATTGTTGGGCATGGCACCAAATGAATCATTGCATGAAGTTTTTCCTGAAACAAATTGGGGAGAATTCTTTCTTAATTCAAAAGTAAGTTACAATTATTCTACCGGCTGCAAAGGAAAGTAACCAATGAGTTAATGATTTTACTTTTAGAGTTGGATCGCGGCTAGCCAAGAAGCCTTTCTCACCTGGGGACTGCTTGGAGCAGCCATTATGCAAATATCTTCACACAACAAACACAAACATCTCCTGCAACGAGATTCAAGTCTAGTCATTATACTTACAATCACTATTTTAATGTTGACAGCATTCTTGGCTAACACTTGTATGGAAATTCTACACTTCTACGGATACAACTATATGCCGAACTCATTCGGTATGTAAGCAAATAACATTGTCTGAGAGTATTGTTAATAATAACGGGCGGTCCTTGTTGTTTCAGAGCGAATATCCACTTATATATTTTTACGGCCTACGAAAGATCCTCTACCGCCTAGTTTGTCTTCTACTCCAGTACGTTATATGACACATTCTTCGTTCATTATTGGCGAGAAAGTTCTAAGACCTGGAATGGATCGAACAGCAGAAAGTGGTTACCAGGTACGATTCTATTTCACTATTTTACTCTCGATGCTAGTGTGATAGTTAAACATGAGTACTCATCCGATGTGAGCCCGTTTTAAAACAGATAACAGTAGTTGATGTATTATAGTGAAAACTATATTCTATTGTACTTTGTAGGTACTAAGATTTGCTACAGAACTTGTCCCAGCTACACTTGCTCTGCTGGGACCCACACAGATATCTCCATTCTGGGCGGTGTTGTTTTATTTCATTCTAATTCTGTTTGGCATCGCCCAACAATTGGCAATATGGCATTGTGTTATCACCGGTATCATGGCAATGAAAGCTAAAGTTCTCAAATCCTGGGAAACAACAATTACATTCTTTACTTGTACATTTGGTTTCATTCTCGGACTGCCGATGACAACAGAGGTATAATATTTAGTAAAATCTTTGCATCTTTGTCATAAGTTTAAAATGTGTTTATGTATTACAGATGGGAATTTTCGTTGTCTACTTCTTGGATTACGTGGTAGGCGGTGCATGGTGGTTGGTATTCATATACCTTCTGCAGATTATTGCAGTGTTTATGGTACGAGGCAGACCGTACAGTGGAGATACGGTCGTTACGGCTCTGTTTACTGCCAGTTCTAGCTCCTGTATACAAGCATGGTTGGCACCTATGCTCTCTTTCACGTGGAATGTTATTCTGCCTGTAGCGCTAATGGTAAGCAATATTTATACATGCTGCCTCCTCGTACAACAACGTGTGTTTCTATGAACTTATAGACGTATATTTAACATGGTTAACAGGTTATTTGTATCACTCAATTCAAAAGTGGCAACTTCAAAGAGTTATTTGTCTGGCACCATGCACCTAGCTTGGAATACTGGCCCACGTGGACACGACAGATTGGTTCATTACTGCAGTTGATGCCAATATTGTGCATCCCTGTAGTTGCCATTGTACAGAGTTATAGATATCTGAATAATGGACCGCCTGACATATTAGATGTGAGTATATATTTATTTAACTTTACATACGTGTACATAATAACATCTGCTGCGGTAGAATATAGTATAAACTATGCTATACTTCCTGTATATAAGTTAAGCTGTACACGGATTAGTTCAATATTTACAAAACAAATTGCTTCTTTTTCTGCTGTCAAAGGACTCATCACCTTACGTTAGTATTTAGATCGCTTCTTATCGTCCTTTTCAACAAAGTATTCAACACATTTTTCCCCATTTCAGCGCATCCAACTTCTATACAGACCACCGATGGACAGCGAACATTTAGACGATTTAGCTATACAACAAGCCGCAGCCGCTACAGCGAATAACAACAATTCTAGCACAGCCACAGCTGTAACTAACATACCAGCTGAGGATCCACCACCGAAATATACACCGCCGCCCTCCTATACAACTGCTACGGGAGCAAGAATTGCCAAAATGCTTCGGCAGAGTATTCGACGTAGTGTACGACGCTTGGCCAATGTACTGGGCGAGACCAGTACTCCAAGAGTTGTGGAGCGACCGCATCTACAAGTACCACCGCCCGATTACTCGGCTGTGCTGGTCGAAATGAACCAGTCACAGACACAAGTGCCACACATTGCCTTGGACGTCACGGATTCGGGCACGTTGCGCAGTAATGACAGACTGTCGCGGGAACTCAGCACATTGCAAGGATCCACACTGACCGCAGCGGATGTGGCGAGTATATTGAGGAGCAGTTTTAGGCGGAGCACTGTCCGGGCTGCGCAGAGGGCACGTCGCAGTGCGCCGGAGCAAGTTCCCAGCGGCTCGGTAAGTGCAGAATGTCTGGTCGAGGGCGTAGCTCCTCTTGGACAGGATTCTCTGGTCCTCGAGACAATTACAACTGAGAACAACGATTGTGAATCGAAAGGACCAAACGATGATCGATCTTCTTCTGTGATATAGTTAATATGTTATAGCATCGTGTGCGTGCGTTTTTTAATTATTTTATTTGATCAGATTTTTACAATAGTATGAATGCATGCACGAATGATGATGATTTGATTGAGCTAATCTTTTGCTGCATGCGAGACCGCGAGTAATAAGTGTAATTATATACGTTTAGTTAGTGTATATTTATTAACTTGATTTGTGTTGTATTCTAGACTGTATTATGTTACATTTTTTATATGAAGTATTCACTGAAAAAGAATATTTATTAAAATACTTATTTTACACTGTGGTTTATATCATGTGCCTTCATTCATCAGTACAGGGTGTTTTTAGTGTAAGGGTAAAGGTATCATAAATTTCAGTTTTATCATTTCATAGCATGCTGATGAAAATCTGTTCCTATTTCTGGTATCATTCATCCACAATCATCTGTATACTCTCTGCATTACATTCTTGAATAATGGGTTGCTTGAACTGTTCACCGTAATTCTCTTTAATTCATATTAATTAGTGTTTTATAATCATACTGTTTACTTCTAGAATTGATACTAGCGCTATTATTTTCAAACTTGTCCGTTATTTATAGTCAGTAATACTTTGACAGGTGTAGTGAATGTTGCGTTATTTTATTTCAGTGTATATTGTTTCATTTATTGTGCAAAGTTAAACCAAGTGTCGTGTAGTATATGTGTATGTATTTAATCTACGGACTGTACGCGAATTTTAATAAATTTCGGTGTATTTAAAGTTCAAATTAACATCTGTGTAGCTGTCAAAGTATCGTCTATTTGTAAAATATTTCTTCCCAGAGTATTAATGAATTATTATTACATCCTGTTGTATGTATATTTATAACATTTCTTTCCGAAATTTAATTTATATTTCCATATTTGCAATAATTTTTAAAAATATTTAATTCTTTACTTATATAGTTCTCATAGACTAGACATGACCAGCATTAAAATCCATTTAAATCCGATTAACTACTCTGAAACACATGTTTATTTGCTACAAGAAATGTGCAAAAATATACCTTATCGGTTCTTAATATAAAGTTTAACAATCTTTAAAAACGTAGTATATATTTGACATTGATCTTAAGGCCTAGAAATATTTTACAACATTTCTTAAAACACCGTGTACTGTGGACATAGTATAGTGTTGAGTGCGGGGGATAGTTGTGTTTTTAAAAATAAAAAGGTAAGAAAAATTAAAATTCATTTGGTTATTGCTTAAACGTTTTTATTCCCGTAGTTAAGGACGTATACTAGAAGAGTAAGCTAATAGAGATCACGCTTGGAAATTACTGAGGTACATATTGTACCAGTATTTATATGGGATACAAGAGTTATAACAAATCATTATACTGTAATTTGCATTTGATAGAAATCTATCATCCGTTTTGAAAGTATAATTTATTAATTTACTTTACGCTTAAATAGATAATTCTTATTTGTTTCAAAGAATTAACGTTAGAATACTGTTCGTTACTAATATCCCATACAATTACTGGAAGTATTTCTAATAAGTAAAAAAAGATACACAGTTAATCCTACGCACCAAAAAGAAAATTACCGACAATAATGTTCCATCGAGGAATTCATTTTCCGTAAGTTGCAATCAATTGCTACATTAATAATATCATTGCCGAGAAAGAAATCCGTGGCGACAATGTTTGCCTTATCACACCACTCCTCTCTGTACCAGGCTGTCAAATTTCTGTTTACCGAATCGGCCATATGTCCTAAACTTCTTTTAGACGATAGAATACCAAAAAGAACGGATGCAGTACTTGGTGTGAGTTCAGCCATCGCTGCCCATAGATTATTATTATTTGCTGATACGTGATTTGAATTTGCGTCTTCTAAATACGATTTTAATCCTTCCACAGACTGTTGGTTACCCCACTTTTGGTTAAGCGAATCCCAAAATATATCAGAATCTAACATAAGTAGAGAAAACATGTATTAATATTTTGACATATTCACAAAGAGTTATAAGCGAGTATTTACTTATTGCACTGGTTTTATCAGCGTAGCAAATGATAAGTCTCTTTTTCTGTTTCCATAATTCATTCAATGTTGGCCCGGTTGGAGATTTCTGGAAATATCTTGGTATAGCAATGTCACCTACTTCCTTCTGTAGCAAATCAACAAGTTGATGATGTCTTTTCCTGCTTTTAAATCCAACTGGAAATCTGTGTATGTCCATGATGATGATCTCATCTTGTGCTTTGCTTAAGAATAGTTTAATATCACGTAGCATATCTAGCAATGGACTTACTAAGAATACATCGTGGTTTACCCAAAACCTACAAAAAATACAATAGTTAAATAGCAGTTTCTCTATAATTTCTAGAATAATATTTTGTTATCTGTTACATTGACAAGCAATTATTAATGATTATTAAGAGTACTTACGAATCAGGCGTTACTGAAGTGTTATAGTAGCCAATCCGTACGTCCAGATATCGAATGCCAAACACCAATTGCGACCATATATCCTTGTCCTGATTGTACACGTACTTATCCAGGGCTTTGATCTTAATGTCTGCGTCTGGATTCAGATCGTAGCAGCCAGAGTTATGCGTGCCAGGAATAAACATCTTCGTTAGCGGCAGATCACCGATACGCTCCCTGTAAAATATTAATTTATTGATATTTCCTTTAAATTAAGTTGCGATAGAGGGATACCTTTCACAGAATGTTTAAGAAAACTGTTACCCATTATCTTGCATCCACGTTGGCTGTATGCTGAGGCACTGTTTCTGTATGAGACGATTGTTTTTATATGCGGCTAGCCAGTAGTTTAAACAGTGTGTTCCATGCACAGGTTTTTGCACCGTAACTAAGTTCTTTTGCCATCCTCCCGGAAGCGAATAGTTAGTGAATTGTATGTTTGTCACATAATAACCTTCGGGCTTATGGGAAATGTCCATTGATACCATAGGATTTGATCTCTGCTCAATCATACAGTACAACTTAAGTTACAATATACAATATATTGTTGGATATTCAGAACAAGTATATACTAATGTCTATATACTACCTGCTGTTGCATTTAAATACAAACTATACCTGTATTGGTTCACTGCTAAATAATTCCAGCACTGTTGGTGGATCTTCGCCAGTGAATTTCCAGTTCAGTTCAATGTTTGATTCTTTGATGGAGGAAACTGTGATGAACAATAAGTCACATCCGGCAGTGTCACCTGCACATCATTAACATTACAAATATCAATACAGTTCACTTGAATTGCTGTACGATTTCTCTTTACTTCATTCACATGCATGCAGACCGACCATTGTCAACAGTTAGCAAACACATAACGACAATGCTTACAATAAAAACATATCATTAACTCTGTTTTCCTGATTGTTTTTCAGTGATTCATTCGTTACATAAATTATAGAAATTAGCCAGTGTTGTATAGTTTTTAACACGGAATCTGTTGCAAATGATTTATTAAATTCAGATTTAACTGTGAAGCAATATTTCCTAGAAATGTTTTCTCTGGGTTCTTTGTAAATATACAGATATTATACAGTTTCTATTAGTGTCAAATATTACAACTATATAGGTCACGTGTGTGTAGGTATAATTTAATGTAAATATAGAATCATATTTATGATAAATAATTAATACTGCTGATTGCGCGACTCGTATAACAGCTAAGCACAATGTATTGCGTTAGCTAGCAGTGGGCGCTATTTTTTATGGAGCAATGTGTTAATTACGAAATAAAATTTAAAGTGCAAAACAATGCAAAAGTCAAGGTTAATCGAATCGATGTTTTACACATAGTTGTGTTAGTAAATGACAATCAAGGCCGTAGTATGAACAACACATACTCACATGTTTTAGTATAATAATTACAGTTATTTATGCCCTGTATGTACACACGTGATGGACAATACAAATGTATCATTTAACAATGATACAAAATAATAGGCAAGACATTAGATTAACAAGGATACAAGAAGTAAAATAGATGTTAAAGTGAATCAGGAGTGTTGAAATCGATCCAACGGTTTTATTTATTAGTAATCTTATTTGTAAACTCATTTGGCTTGCAAAAATATATTTAAGCAGAATTGAAAACTTTTATTATAAAATGCATAGATAAAAATGTTTTAGGAAGTACTAACGAAACTTGATATAATTCCATTGCGTCAAAGAGAAAGAGACAAACTTACTTTGCAGTTGTACTAGCAGTTAATAATATTGATAATTGCGAATCACATATATATGACTAATTTATACTATCTCGAGTTCATTATATTCTGACATCATAATTTGTGAACTCCGACATTAAACTATAATTTTTTTGATTAGCTTTTAGCAACAGTTATTTAAGTATATGCAGGCACTGTAGATTTAAACATTGAATTACAAACAATATTTTGTATTCTCTATATTATTTGAAGAACTGTATTTATTTTTCATTAATTGAGCACTATTCTGAACAATATCAAAGTACAATGTGTATTCGATGCGATAATTGGTTGTAGTTTCACATTTTAATTAGTTGATGGCAATTTTTAAATATATATAAAGTAAACAATTAATCTATTTACCTTGTGATATAGTTGTCTGTAGGTCTGCAGCGGTTACACTATCTGCTCTTGTTACTAATATTAATGCTAGTAATATCTCGTATGTAGTTAGTAGCCGTGGTGTAGTACTGTGTGTATCTGTGTTACTCCTGTAACTACTACTACTGCTGCGGTTACTGCTGCCGTTGGACCACATCGTCGTGGTACGCGGTTGACCGTAGACTGACGGCTAGTGGCGTGGAAGTCACCGATTAATGTTGTTGATGTGGACCCCATTTCCTCTTCACGAAAAACGAATAATTTATCTGCGTCGTGTAGTACACAACTCGTGTCTTGCGTCAGTATATCTGCATGTGTATATATATATACAGTTACAGTACATGCAGTACAATTTAACATTTACTAACAATTTACTATAACATCGTTTTCTATCACTGTTTGTATGTATGCATTCTTGCACGATTCACGCCGCAAAATGCAAAACTTTTACATTTGTACTGTACAGACTACAGATTGCATTTTGATATTTACTTCGCGTACACGCGATTTTCTATGTACTAAACAAAAATTAAATAACCATTGACGTATGCATCTTGTTTTATAGTTCTTCGGTTAATTTGTTGAAAATCTTTGTATTTGTTGATAATTTCTTTAGTTTCTCAGTATCCAAAGATATTTTCTTTTTACTAATAACGTTCTGCTATTTAATATAGTATATTCCTTGTCAAAAGTCTGACTAAAATATTTGAAGAATAATATGAACTTTAAATATTCTTAAAAAATACCAACCATGATGAAAGTGCTAAGACAATATTTATTCATAAATAGTCTGTATACATTTGGTATAATCAGTATATTATCTACACATATTTCTATGTCAACAAAAAAATTCTTACAATAATTTACGTTTAACTTACACAGTAAATAATAATATAAATAATTTACAATGACTAAGTTTTATCTATATATAGTGTACATTTTATAATAATATAATGAGCTGTTGTCCATGTTTAGGTATACTGTTTCAAGTTATTTACAAATATTCATTCGCAGAATTATCCGAGTCACAGAAAATATAATATAACAAAACTGACAATAATAACAATATACGTACATATGATATATATATATAGCGTATTCGATATTAGAACTACATATATGTTGTATATATTTATTTGGAATGCACAACAGGTAAATGTATGGTTTAAAAACGTTTAATTATACTTAATAACTTAACAGGTACACATACGCATACACGCAACGATCATACATATAAATAATATTCTCTATATGCTACTGTACACAATTGAGGTAGAAAAAAATCAGTCCTATAATGCTATCGGCCTATAAGGATATTGTATTTATTTCTGCAAAAAATTCATGGGCGTCGTTAAAATTGATCTCAAACGAGCGGCAGAGGGCAAGATAAAATCAATACATACATAGTTTCTAGATTTTAGTAAAAAAAAAAACAACGCCCATGAAATAAATAAATCCATCGTCGTTAATTATCTTAAACGCTACGGTAATATTAACTAATTCTAATTGCATTGCTAATTGTTAATTCGGAATGTAGATGGAAGCACTCGGGAAACAGTTGATAAAATTCGGATTTATTGTTAAATGACAGTCTTTGTGAGAGGTAACTACTAAATAAAATTAAACAATCATCGGTAAATACTATACAATAAATAAAGAATAAAAATGAAATAAAATCTATATGTACAAATGTGTTAACCAGTGGCATTTTACCGGAAAACCATTAATATCACTGGGTTTTACAACAACATCATTTCTCCGAAATATATGACATTAATTTCCTGTTTGTTGTTTCAGATCTCAACAGGTTCTTCTTCTCAGTTCAAGGTAAGATTTTTTATATTTAAATTTTATGTCGCAAAAAATTGTTTATTTGCCACATCGTGTACGGTAGTGTATTAATACTGTATGTATTTGACGATTTCGCGAAATAATCGTAGAACCGGTTAGTTCAGACTGGAGTGGGTGAAATTATTTTAAAATGCACGGTTAGTTCAGTTAGCTTGTTGTGTCAAAAGATTCAACAATTCGCCTGGGTCCATATTGTTTAACGTTTGCATATCTATACCTAGAGCGTTCGCTACACTCTCCATATCGAGACCGAAGGATTTCAGTAGTTCTATAAAATCCATTTCTTCCCCTGTGAAGGGGTTATGTAACTTCGGACACGAATGGTTACATTGTGGCCATGTACATCGCTCTAGCAGCCGATGTTGACACGTGGAGGGCCCATGAAATCGTCCACCACGTTTCTGTCCGTGCAAATGTGATCTTGGTGCTTGGGGATGGTCTCTGTACTGAGTAGAATTAGTAGAATTCACCCTGTGATGTGGTGGTTGATTTGTCGGCCGACGACCTAGATAATACAAGACAAATAAATTTAGAAACAATTCTAAATAATCGCCATGTTATTAAACAAAGTAGAAGGAAAATTATTCGCTCAGATATAATAAATAAGTTTTTATAAATTCAGAGAAATATAGACAAGTTTCCTATTAGGAAAAGTTGTTCAGAGAAAATTTTCCATAATATACTTTTATGTACGATCTTTGCATATTTGAATTATGACAAAGATCTTATTTACATGAATATAATCTTTGCTTCTTGCTAATATTTAATATGCATAGAACAAGTATTATAATATTCAAACGGTATATGCAATCAACATCAATTGTAAAATAATTGAAGGAAACCAACATTACGTGTATGTATTGCGGGTTGCGTTGAAGTATTCCTGAGGCGTACATAAGTTCTATAAACAGATCCATGACAGTCATATGTATTTCTTTTTGAGACAAGATACAATG
This sequence comes from Calosoma granatense, assembly GCA_022063505.1. NCBI lineage: Eukaryota > Metazoa > Arthropoda > Insecta > Coleoptera > Carabidae > Calosoma > Calosoma granatense. Next base: position 386,352 of record JAGJTL010005996.1, on the reverse strand, counting down.
TTATTCTTTAATAACACACATTATATGATCCAAGTTAGTAATAGATATTTACCTTTATGCTTTTTATTCTTCCTCTGACTCCTGTCATTCTCTCGATTCTTATGTTTTTTCCGTCTCCGACGTTTATTCGCTGACTCTGTAGTATTCACTTCTATTGTGCGTCTCTCATTCGTCCGTACCATCTTCCGTGCACCCTTGTTCGATGCGACAAAGTGTGTTTGTCCATTTCTCACGGCATTCTGTCGAATATTTCTCTTGATCGGCTGCTGTGTCCAACAATGTAATGCATTTGCTATAGACACATCGTTCACTTTCACAAATTGCCAATCGCGTTTCGTTAAAATCGAATGTGATATACAGGACGGTGCAAAAACTGCGGTAACATTCTCGAAACTTTGTCGCAAAGCATCGCCCATTTTGTGTATATAGTCCCACTGTTGTTTGGTCACTGGTGCACCCACATTATCGACTGTCATTTGTGCTTCGTCAAACAACCATTGAAAAACGAAAAGCGGAGCTGAAATTATAGAATATATCTTTGTAAAACTAAGAATTCAAAGAAAGTTAATGAACGAAATCCCAAATTTATTGCAAATCAAAGGCTAGAAGCACTAGTAAATTCAACTAAAATTAAATGTATTTGGAAGGCAATCAGTAAATGTAAACCTATATTATGTACCTTTAAGAGTCGGATACAGTCTGTAACCAAAGTAACATCTCCACGGTTCATCGGCGTAGATACGACCGCATCGTTTAGGCACCCTACCCTGCCATAATTCCATGCCTTTCCGGATAGCTTCCACGGCCTGGTGACCTGTGGGTGCGTACGGTGCGCGGTCCAGGAACCAGCCTGAATCGCACACTCCACGCACAGCTATATGCCGCAGCCGTAGTTCCTCGTGCAGGAGTTCGCGTACCGGATCTAGGTTGATCATTGCGCCTGTTCCACCGGCACTGCTCCCAGTCAGGAGTAGATCGGTAGAATTGTCCAAACCGAGCGGTATCAGGTCTCGAATTACCTGCGTAACGGATATTTTATTAACACTCTAATTGTTAGAGAAAACCAATTCCGTGAGTCACAGAAATCTGTAGAAACAGCTCAATGAATAATGAAAGAAGATAGTATTAGATCTACACGAATGTAAACTATTTCTTGATAAGTTTACTTGTATATACACTACATCAATATTGAATGAAACTACGTACGTATATGTTGAGTTTCAAAGACAAATTTAATTTAATTAACGTTTCAAACAAACACTAGACACAAGATAATTTAACTTCGATTTTGTTGATTTTGATGTCGTAGAGTGTGTTTGTATTTTGTGTACGTACTTGTTGCACAACTCGAGCACCCATAAATGAAAACATCCCTTCTCGTGTCATTCGAGTTCCACTCCAGGAATCACTCGTACAGTACGGTACAAATACATGATTAGCATTCCACCAGAATGGATTCTCATCTGGTAATGGCGATAGAATACCACCAACTGCAACAATATCTGAATTAATAACTAAAGAAAAAACGACACGTGTCATGAAACAACAATTAATAAGAAACATACCATCTCGTGTTTCAGGCCACTGTGAAGACGTCATCAAATGTCTTAATCGTAGCCATCGATTCCTGCACGTATGATTGTCATAACAATACCAACCGCCTTCGAGGAATATAATCCATTTTTTACTTGTATGAGATTTTCTCAAATAGAAACTAAACAAGAAACGAATAATTAAACATAATTGGCTACGTATGCTTAGTTTTATCTGATCCAAAAAGCACAATATTTACCCGGCTTGTGATCCATCATTACATGTGATACTTCTGTTCGACAGAAACACTTTCTTCAATGCACGTGCTTCATCGGTGACTTTATTCTCTAGTACGGTGACAATTTTCTGAATTATATTACTCTGTATCGGCGCTGAATCTACTAACGGTCGTACCACTGTTTCAGTACTGCTGACACATGCCAGTAATATAGTTGTGCACATCAGCGAGTAGAACATTTTCATCTGTAAACAGACAAACACGCACATATGTAATAAGGAAACTTCAATTTCATTATTTCATCGACAAATAACAACGTCTATTTTTGTTTTAGATTCTTACTAAATATTTAGACTATTTATTCTTCAAAATTAGAGAACAACATATAACGAACATCGGTTTAACTTGTGTTTAACTTATAGGAAATATAATTACTGTGCAAATTTAGTTAGCTACATCCAATTACACTAAAGTTAGGAAGATATATTTACTGTATAATTGCTACTAGATGCATTCAATAAATTTACATTTACGCTTGGGTAATATTGTATGCGTTATAATTCACTTATATGTGTTATTAGCAAGAACACACTCGCGAACATTTGTGATTCGTGTATCAATTTCAGTTTAGTTATCTCCGTAAATATACTACAGTTGCAGCTAGCTCAATTTTCAATGTATTTTTGAAGAAATAATACACGATTTATTCTATATTTTAACCCTGTACATTGACTAACAAAAAACTTCAGTATCAAATTTTGTTTTGCTTATTGAAGCCAAGATCTCTGACAGTTTTTATTCAAATAATTTTCTATTGGTCTTAAAAGGGTTGAAATTGTGGATCTAGAGTTTTTCAGGTGTAAGTTATGAATTTAACAAAAGTTTTACGTTCCTAGTTACAATTGTTGACATGATGCTGTACGGAAAAAATCACAGTAACTTTAACAATAGTCTATTTATGATGGCCGTGTTTGGTTATTACATATATCAAAGCTTAGTAACACTACATGTCGGTGTGTGGTGTATTTATGTGTGTATATATTAGTATTGCAATGTATATTCAGTACGCTCTGGTTAATATTAACTCCATAACTATGATGATCGCATATAATATGCATTGCATACGGGGGTATCAGTGCATGTATGCCATTACTTGATGCAGTGATCAGTTCGTGTAATTTGCACGGAAGTTCGGCAACCGATGACGGTAATATGCAAATCCCAGTGTGCCATGCACACTAGTATACTGTTAATGGAGCCGCGGATAGGATCCGGAATTAAATCCCTCCGGATGATGATGTACGAGAGACACTAGCCCACTCTGTACTCCGGGCACACGACTACCAGCACACTCCCGGAATCTACTTTACAAACTCCTCGCGTTTCCACCGGCTATAGACATTATATTCCTGGACTTGCAGTACGTAACGATTGTAGTAAAGTATAATAAATAATTAACTACAATTCTTGTTGAAATTTTAACATGGTCTTGTTTAAAAGATGGAATAAATTCTCGTGGTTAACATGAATTATATTCAACTTGAAACGTTTGCAAAGTACTGCATTGTGCCAGTTTAATTGAACACTATATATATATAGTACGTTCATTAGTAGCACTAATATTCTCAATTCCACATTGTGTGTCCCTGTGTAACGGACGCGGCTGGTCGGCATGGTACAAAGGGAGACCTGTAAGTCTCTTATTATCTGCTACTGGTCTCCTGGAGGCATTGCCCATAGCTGCGGTCTCTCTCTCTCTCTCTCTCTCTCCTGAGATATCCCTATAACAGTCCCCACCAGAACAATCACAGTCTCCACCACCTTACATCTGGTCTATGTGTATCTGCGCTCCCTTTGATCTAAGGGCCACCGTACTCCTCCCCCACACACACCCCTCACCATATAACTGACAATGACACTCTCCTACAATGCACTCACTTAGTCGAGCAGGACTGTATTCAGAGCGAAATTAATTTTAAATACTTTTCAATTTGATATACGTACATTTTTCATATAGCAATTATGAGTTTTCATATTGGATAAATAAATTTCTGCATTTCATTGTACAAATGTGATTTTAATACGTACCTGTGGATAATATCTTTTACTTAAAACACAGTGTAATTACAACCCTGTAACTGACCTTTTGTCAAAAGATTGCCATCTACTAAGGCTATATGCATTTTGTTCAATTTACGTAAAGCATTTAATTGCCAATAAATTAGACAAATATCGTCTGAACAACTGCTAAACAATACGGGTACAAAAGAATCTTGTTGAATTTACTATGCAGTAAGTCAGGATACGCCTGTAGAACCTGATTTCAATGCATTCAGTTTACCTGCGTTTGCATCTCCTTGTACAATAAGTACGGATTGACACTTTTATAGTGCGGGCAAAATTTTGCCCGTAACTTAAATTGGGCAGGTGTTTTCTCAGACAGTAGCACAATTAGCTACACCTCATTGGTAAAAGAAATTCTATTATGACCTTCAGTTGTACCCCCTCGACAGCAGAGGGGAAGGCCGCTGCCCTTTACTCATAATGGGCTTTTTGAATTTTAATTTAACCCAAGAAATTTTCAGGTTTATTACTGGTACATTGGTGGTTAAAAGTCAAACTGTTTAGTTGATTAGGGTAGATTTACGTTATTTATAGCTTCTAGCTTGAGTTATTTATCGTTTTCAGGTGGTTGCAAAACTGTCAGATACCCTGCAGTATTAATAAAAGAACAGTTTCGAAATCTGGTAATTTAAATTTTAGAAAATCCATCCATTCGAATATTAAATATATTGCGGAACATTTATGATGTTAACATACATATGTTCGCGCTTTGAGAACACAAAATTAGATTTAGAATTCTCCATTCGTCTACAGAGTGTGATAATACTTTTTATCTTAGCTTGAACGGCAAAAGGAAAGAAAATCTGTCGTAAATCATTTACTAAAGAAGTCTGGCTGACAGACAAAGACTGAAAGATTCTGATACCCATCGACATCATATACACTGGACAACTGTATATGATATTTTTACTAACTCTTTGCCTTGGTGATTTAACGAGAAATCTTTCAAAGTTCTTATATGGATAAAATAAACCTTTATCGCTGTGTTTTCTTCATCATTTACTACAGTTAGTAAAACAATAGTTTTGTTTTTATCACAAGGCACTGATATCGAGAAGACTAATAATATTTGAATTTCTCCTTGCGCATGGGAATATCGTGTTTCGTTTCATTCGATCCCATAAATTGGATTTATCTTATTCGGTGTATAAGCGATTTACCGAAGTCGCGCGGTACCATGTACAACATACAAACAGATAGGATCTACACTTGTGTGTGTATGTGTGTGTGTGTGTGTGTTGATAATTTACAACGATCATCTCTTGATCTTGATCAGAAAGAGAAGCGCCATCATTCGAACTCTTTCATTTATTGTTGTTTTATCTCTACCGAAAATCTGTCGGTGGTAGCTTTATTGTTAATTTTATTTACGACTTGTACTTGGTCTCTTTCTCTTCAAATGGCATTGAGCACCAGGTGCACTTGATTGTAATTGCTAATATTTTCATTAGAATTGTTTGTTTGTTTACAAATGGTATATAGTTTATATGTATCTTGTATCTGTGTAATATAATAGGGAGTGTAGTTTAATCAAGATATATCTACTAGCAATACAGTAATATTCACCACTCACATGCTCTCTGTCGCACTTCACAAATTGTCCATTTTCCCTTTGAAAAGATTATATAAAAAATAATATTTTATTTCTAAATCTGTTCATACACAGTACACTACTATATGATGCATTCTAAGACCGACAAAAAGCTTATGTTACAAGTGAGAAAAATTTCGTTGCGGCACGTTCTTTGTAGGGATTAAAGATAAAAAGTCACGCATTGATGGTGTTGTGTGTGCGTGTGTCAATGTAATTGTGTTTCTTCGTTTTCATTTCGCTTTGGACTTACGGCGTTATTATTATTTTCTTTTCGTCACCGTGGATTTGGGAAGCGGCTGAATTTATTTCATCTCTATATAGAGTACCGTATTGGCTAACAGTTGTACAACGTATATGCAACATATGTGTGTGTGTGTGTGTGTATTGTAATCTCTATCTCTGTCTATTCCCCCGGGGGCTGGAGACGTGCGAGAGGTGGCCGTGAGGTGTGACGGCCGGCCGTTGCTTTGATCTTTGCCGCCGGTAGCCGTCAGCTGATCGCGCGGATGCATGCTGTGACCATAGAGATCTCTAAAAGTGGATCGTAGATGATAATAGTGTAATTGAAACTAGAATTAAATGTATTTGTTACAAATCAACGGTAGTACACTCTTTGTTGAGTAATTTTACTAAAGATATACGACACAGCTAATAATGATACATTTCTTACTGGATGAATAGTTTAAATATCGAAGTGTTTCATGTTAATGTGATAGTAATTAGTCCAGCAGACAGAAGTCAATGGTGGAACGTATACGTGCATCGGTAATCTTGAATGGAACATACATAAATCAAAATCACGTGCTTCTTGCTAAATTGCACGCCTTGTGTGCAACACAGACAACAACAACAGGGCATATACTCTCTCACTCCCTCTCTCTCTCTCTCTGTCTCAGCCATCTCTTACTCGCGAATTAGAGCAACATAAGCCTTCAGGAGAGACACGAGTAAAATGAATGTTTTGACAGAATCAACTGTGTTAGATTTTTTTAACCTGCCTGTCATTCAATGTTCTCCTACAAGTATATACTGTACAAACGCTAGAGTTAGTTGGTTTTTTTCTGTATGAAATTATAAAGATGTGTGTATGTAACAGGTATGTAGTTGTGAAATAATACGTGATACAATTCCATGAAAAACAAACAGTAATTATATGTTTCTACGGAATTTTTTTTCTGTCAAAATATTTTAAATAACTTTGAGATCTCTTAGAATCTATTGCGGATGTGAAATGTGCTGAAGTTACTGGAAATATTTAAGTTTACACACATATATGCCAAAAAAATTAACAAACATTCTTTCTACACGTACATATACAGCGTCATTATGTTAGCTAGAACATATATAGGTGCATTGCTTGCTTGATAATTATCATATTATATACTTGTGTGTTTTACAAGCCGGAATCTATACTAGAATGTGAGACTCTTTGTGACATATGACATTAAAATATAATACTTAATAGAAATACACGTTGTGAATACTTTCCTGTTAATATTTGCAGAAATAGTAAGCATTCTATCGTCATCAAATATATAATAATTTACAATTATATTCTAAGATCCAGTACAACCACGAAATACTTCGATATTAGAGTCACAATTCACGGGTGTATTATATGGTGTACCTATATGTTTGTGTATGTGTGTTGAAATTCTGACCATGGTATTGTTGTTACGGTCCTGTGCGTGCATGCACGTGGTCGCATGTAGCGGGACGCGGCCCTTTCATCTCAGTGATTGGAGCTGACTGCCCGCGGTGCGCGATA
>JAGJTL010005996.1:314731-378118 GCA_022063505.1 Calosoma granatense | reverse complement strand
ATTGGATATTGGTAAACATATCCTTACATACATGTCAAAAACACACACAAATGTATGTATTACAAGTGTGACAGATGCAAGTGACATTTCTAGAGTTCTGACCAACAGCAGAAATGATACGAAATGTTACAAACTTTGACAGAGAAGAATGTAGAATATATTTCAGTGTTGATACAGTGCCAAGAATGTTTAATTTAGATACTATGTTCTCTACAACGGAATGATTGTATAGTATTCTTAGAGGAACAACCTCGAGGATTCATAATATAATCTGTCGCCAAAAATCACACAGTTGTGCCTGAGTTAATAATAATTTCTAGATAATCTGTTAATCTATTCCAAAAGTATGATACATTGTACATATTCCGTAAGAGTTTAACATATTAATAATGGAGAAATCGTGAAAGCAATAATCTTAGAATGAAACCATATACAAAAGCGAGGTTTTGTGAAGTGTGCCATTTACAGAATATACATATACTTATCATTCAAAGATATACACCAACAAATGTAACAGACAGCTTAACATGAAATCCACATGAGGATTTGAGACTGAAAACTTCAAATGCCTCGTGGCCTTATCACAGGCTTACATGTACTTACCAACACTTGCACAGAATTTATAAACAATTTAGCATAAACGTTCATTATTTTTAACAGTTCCGTTCAAATTAAAATATTTCACTATCTAGACAGGTAACAGAGAGAATTTTTACGATGTGACACTATTAAAATTATTTTATTGCCGAACGGTGATTTTAATTAAAATATTTTATTTGATTTCCGTTGATTTAATTTAATTAATGAAATCATTTGAATATTAATCGGTAAATTAATTTCGTTCTCACATTCGAAGATGAAAAAAAAATGGCAGTCAGTCAGACGGACTGTTGTTTTAAAGTAAAAAGAAAAAGACATGAATTTTCTTAAAAACATACCAAAATTTATTTCTTCTTTTTTTGCTCGTATGAAATGTAGAATTCAATATGTAACGAGAGTATATCGAAGTATCAAACTGTATTACTTTTTTACTAAACCAAATATAAATTTGGTATTTCCAATACTTTCTCATACAAAAATATTGCCAGCATTGCCAATAAAATCAATATAAAACTCTGTCTCAGTTCAAACAAAATAAAAAATTAATCAAAATAACAATTGCACAGATCACAAGCGCGCAATTTCGTTTGTCTACTGACCCAGAGCTTTACCAGGTTACCATGGTAACGCATCTGTCAAACTCAACACGTCGGGCGCGCGTAACAACACCACGTGCATCTGTGTGTGTATGTATGTGTGTTGAAGTTGACAGTAGCCTCGACGTAACGTAAAACAAACAGTAGCAGAAGCTGTGGTAGTACCGTATGCTTAGTAAAGCTTATGAGTAAATGTAAGGGCAACTTGTGTAAACATATATATAAGTACATGAAGAACATGTCACTCAACACTTGATGTACATGTGTTTCAGGACATACTATAAATAATACATTACATTGACACTGAAAAATATACACTTATCAGTGCTAATATAAATATATCATTAACAACATATCGCCACGTACCGTATATATGTTCAATTTTTATATAAATTACTTATATTTTAGTTCCCTTACCTGACTGTCTAATGTGACCATATTGTCATCGATACGAATTTCAATCACTTGCACTTGTTGTTATTGACTGATTGTCTCAGAAGAGTAACACTGTATACATACATACGTACATTCGCGCGTGTACACTGCACACTGATTTACTAACTCGAAAATCTATTAATTGATTGTCGTGTTGTATATGGTTGAATAACGATCATGTACTTGTAACGTGTGTGTGTGTGTGTTGTAGTAGTTGTTGTACAGTTAGTAGTTCTTGTACGTATGTGATGTTGTTGTTGTTGTGTTCTTCTTATGGTTGTTTCACGTTGATGTCCGACGTACGACTGTTGTATGTTGCCGGTGTGCTGTAGCCGGTAGATCTGTCAGGTGCTTCGCTCAGCTCTAGAACCCCTCTAGTTAGTTGCTCTCTCTGTCTCTCTCTCTCTATACAGTGCAACCGCCACCACCACCACCATCACTGGTAGACTGAAGTGCCCACTTCAAACAACCCCCTACCGTACCTCCAGGGCAACACACCCTGTAAGAGATTACAGCCAACAGAATTTAGCCTACCTTGTTAATCAAGTCTGGCAATCAACGTGGAATAAAAACGACAAGAATAAAACGTTCTCCATACTTACGAATATCAAGATATAGCAGTAATGCAGAATAGATTCTCCAAGATATCCTCCATAACCATCCTTAAACATCAGTATTTTCACAATTGTTTTTATAGCGGCAGTTTGACAGAAAATTAATGTAGAGAATTAGACAGACATTTTGGAAATCTCTGCTCACGGTAAACGATAAGAGAGTAAATGGCGATAAAGTGTGGTATTTTTCAATAATACTACGTTTAAATTTAAGTTGAATTTAATTATACATCCGACCAAATTGCTTTTTAATTTTCCCTTTAAACAAGCTACCATGCCCAGCCACATGTTTCGTACCAGTCAACTTTAGGGTTGACTTGCTTAAAATTCCATTTGGTTTTATTGTAATATTTGCCATTAGCAAAACCTTCGTTAAATACTAATACTTATTATTCAGTAATTCAAGGTTTTGGCTTCCACTGAAACAGTGCAGAACTTCTTGTTCATTAGTTCATATAAAATATATTCCTCTCATCTTGTTCTGTAAAAAAATCAGCCAACTATATACAGGGTATCGTTCTGTAAAAAGTACAAAGTTTCTCCGACTGTCTGTCGCTCCGCTTATCGAATTGTACTTACTCTTATATCTACCTCTCTGTCTCTGTGTGTGTATGTTAATTTCCTACCAAACTGGCTGGTCTGTGACCGTACACACGGACAGTAGAGCAATGAGTGAGCTCTGTCTGTAAGTAGTAAGCGCCGCCAAAGGGGCTCTCTCGGTATCGTTTCTTTGTGACAGTGTGTGTGTGTGTGTGTGTATGGTAAGTCTTGTGTCCAACTATGGAGCTGACAAGGACCAATGTCCGTGTATGTTCGTGTGTACGAGTGAGACGCGACACTGGCTTGTTCCGCTCGTTTGGTCGTTGTGTTCGGAGAGTCCACGCGATCTTGTTTGTATTCAAATTAACGTAATTAGCGGGTCGGGACTGGTAATGAGCGCGGAGCTAGGATCGCGCGCCGCGTACATTATGTACGTGTATGTGTGTACACTCTCTTCCCCCCCCCACCCAGCCACCAACCTATAGCACACACACTCTCTCTCTATTAGGTAGTATTTTTTTCTTCATCCATCCACACAGTGTTGTTGTGCGTTGGAACCTGGCGTAGCTCATTTGCGGTATACTTTACGACCGGTTCCTAGCCAGCCGGCAACTTCAAAGGCCTGTGTTGTTTACATAATAGTGGTCCTCGGCTCAGCAGCAGCCGGAAACAATATGAGGCAGGCGCAAGCGCTCAACTTCAAACGGTGCCGCCTTGACCCGCCAGCTGTGCAACAACACACTAACAGAGAAAGGTATATATGTATATATAGTGCGACAGAGAAATGTGTATAATGAGTGAAAGAGAAATAGTAGAACAACCACCACCACCACCACCAACCAACCAACCTTCATACTTCTTCTTTACTTGTATGAATTGCATCTTCCTTTGATTTCTCCCTCACTAAGAATCTCTCCGACATTGTATAGTTTTATAATACCTCTTTCATTCAATATACAAATATTAGTACCATACACGCTATTCGTCAGTTTCTCATTCCTGCTTCAATTCATACTTGATTTCTTTCTATATTCCGCTATTGTCTGTTTTCCCATCTTATAAATCTTCCACTTCGTTCATTTTTATTTGTTCTGTTATCGTTTTCTATATTTCCGCTAGTTTTTCTCGAATCTGATATGTGCACACAAATATCAACAAACGTTCTGTTTCAATATTATAACTGGCAGTTTATTAATGGCTGTATTATTATTACCTGTTTGCTGTATTCCTTGCATGAAACTCTTTTCTCTTACATCCTTTCTTATTTGCATACTTTTTCACTCTCTCCTTATCCGCTTGTAACTCTGTATCTTTCATCATACACCACCGAGTGTGTACGTGCTAAACTACATTGTAGTTTATTCATGCTAGTTTTGTTTTTCATTTTCATGGTTCGGCCCTTGCATGCGTCTCTGTGCATATGAGGTTCGATGGTAAAAGGTAGAAGGTTTTTAAAACAAAAGTTTTCGGTTACGGCGGCAGTGTGTTGCGGCGTGTCATTAACAAGTAATAAAACTGATCGGTGTTCCATTCTCTATTACAGGGGAAAATCCTTCACCGACCTCAACTGGCTCTAGAGCATGCACACTTAACACCAAACACTCTTCAACCAGACAGACGGACAGAATAAACCGTTTAGACACTGAAGGCCTCATGCAGACAATTTGCAAATTAGGATTATGTTCTTGAACACAGAAACAGTTAAAATAACGGTGTCGGTTTTTTTTATCGTCGATTGCAAATAGTTTTTGTTAATCAATAATTGAGCTATGAACAGGAGAATTAATATTAGAAATAATGAAATTTTCTAATGATATTCTGCCGTTAAGAGACTGTACTAGTTGTCTTGTTATTTTCTTTTGCCTGTCACAAAATTGAACTGTTATAGTTTCAATTCGCAATGAGAGAGTATTAATCAGGCTTGCGAGTGGAACATATTCCGATTAATATATGTGTATATTAGGTATTTTCTATACATACGTACGTATGTTTTGTATTATTGTACATATGTATGTGGTGCCTATAGACTTCTCTGGTCGATGGATCGCTTGAGCGGTCGCAAGGTGTGACGGATGGCGTGCCGCTTCTTTGATCTTTGCCGCCAGTAGCCGCCATCTGATCGCTCGGTGCATCCATGCTGGTCCGGTGTTAGACACCGCGTGCGACCAAACCGACCAATTAACCTCACTGTCACCTGGACGTACTAATCCATACGTGTATGTCAGCTTCACTTTTACCCTGCCGCAACGAAACATAATTTATTTTAGTAGACTCGTATAGTTATAGCTCTGTAAAACTAGTTTATAAGTATATACTGCATTTGAAACTAAACAAAGTATAACTTGAATAGTTTCATACATATATTAACTCATCTATGCATCGTCCGCAAAAGAATGTAGGACGTTCATCTAATTTATTATCAAATTACGTTGCCTTATTCCTGTTTTATTAGTTATTCTTTCCTTTTTATTTCTTTGTTTACTTTCACTGATAGTTCTAATTTTCGTGGTTGTTCATTGTCTGTTTTTTATTGTAGTTGTGCGGTTTTGGTAGAGATTTTATTCTCCGCGAACCATATCGTTTACCGGTTTCTTCATTCGTTGGTTAACATTTGTTGGTCGACGTTAGGCTGCATAGCACCGATTAATCGTAATGGCAGAGATACCAGTTTATGACCATGCTAAGTGCATGTTACCAGGACGTTTTAACCGACAGATTATCTTTACACAAGTGTAAACATCCTCAGAGTAAATTAAATATTAAATTCACCCTATACACGATACCATTTATTGCAGCGCTTATTTCCTTTTGCGCAAAACTTCAAATAGAATTTACTATATTATTTCGCTATAGTTTGTCTGCCATACAGCTACTAGATCTATGGACTATTTTGCAGTAATAGTTGCATATCATTATAGTGAATCCCGCAGACCTGAATCTGCCAGTTTCTCTCTCTCTATACCAACTGTAATTTCTACGAACCGTTTTCTATAAAGACGAACGGACGGATAGCGTTTCTAATCTGCATTAATTTTTTGTTCCTCGCGTTGTTTTGCGTTATCCACAGTTTTTTCTTGTAGACTTTTTGGATACTGAGATTTATTGGATCGTTACAGAAAGAAACAGATGAGTTTCTGTCGGTTTTCTGACAGGATTAATTGTTTTATCCTAGTATATAATTCGGTACTGTTTTAAATCAAGCAACCACTACAAAACTATTTGTTTTCTTTTGACGGAAATGTTATGATAGCAGTAGATATTAGTGTTTATTTTTAACGATGAAACACAGAATACAAAGCCAATATTGTGTGGGCTCTGAAATGTTGAGCGTTTCAGAATATTTAATACTGAATATAAAAACCTCATTCGCTCGTTGTAAAACTGTTCGAGGGGCCGTCACTATTTTCATGCATAAACAAATCCAGCAATAGCCTGGAATCTGCTATAAATTAACTTTTATCATCATTAATATGTCTTGATCTCGGTGTAATCCGAGATGCTGCTCAGTTGCAGGTAGTCCTGTGATGTTAACCGGCTATCCTTTCTATTGATCGTTCCAAAGACGAAGAGAGAGGTAGGGAGAGAAATTCTCAATTCGCCTAGGTACGTAAAATGGTTAATGAATTTTAAGGGAATTGAATTTAATGGTACGATTAAGTCAAAGAGCGGTGTGTTTACAAGATGTCGTCTATAAGGATGGGATCTTTGATGTGCCGCCTTAGGATCAATACGCATCATTGACCCGCGACTATGACCCCCGGGTCTCTGGTTAGTCTCACACACATACACTCACACATGCATAGTCTTGTTCTCTAGTAATGTTCTTCTTCCTATATACATGTATATGTGTGTGTTGGTAATCATTGCCTGTTCATATTATCATCGTGTTCCGTTTCGATCAGTATTTTTCTCTTTGTCTAACGGTAAGCGTCGGTTTACCGCTGTACACTGTAAAAATTCGCGTGCTCTATGGGCCAGAAGTGCTCGGCATCGCGGAACGTAATCACATAGTCCAGGAATATACAGGATCAGAGTTAGGGACAGTCTGTTTTAATTATTTTACTTTACTATGAAATATCAATATATAATTATATGTGCTTTGTATTTTCTTTACAAAGAAATAGAATAAAAATTCTAAATATATTATTAACAGTTTTACGAATATCCTCTGTAAATTGTGCACGTGCTGTACGTTTGTCATGAGTACGGCCCTGTGTAGAGCACGCGCCTAGCGCGATGCCTCGTGCTGCTTGTGATGTTTACCGCCGTCGGTCTCATCACTAGGTCACTTTACTGCTTCGCTGTGCATGGCCGCCGGCTACACAGGAATTTGTAAAAATCCTGAATTATCGAAGTCTGCTACTGTTTAATTAAATGATATTTAATATTCCAAGCTTTTAACGATCTAAATACACTCAGATGTCTTCCGAAACATTAATAACATGTCAATAAATTACTTTGATTGATTCGTAGTCATATATCTGTAATGTGTTGCATTAGTATTTACGCATATACTTGTATATATATTTATTCCACTGGTTCACTATTACTGGGTGTCTCCAGATAATATTTGTTCATCTTTGTGTAAGATTGCTAGTACCGATGGTGATAAGTATAATGATTGAAATTCTTAGATATCAATTATCTTTAGTTCTGCATTCCATATACAAGTATTTTCTTTTCATAGTTTCATGCACATTATTTCATTTTCTCAGCTATGCTTGCTCGATTTCTCATTTCATATCCAATTATGTATATATGAATATATTCATTTATTTTCTTCATAATCCTCTTCTGACTCACATCGCTAACACTATACGACGTATAGTACAGCACACATTAAACATTTGTTAGGTCCTAGTAGAACGTATGTACTGTTCAAAATGGATTAGTTCTAGCAATATGGAGATTAAAATAAATGTAGAGTTGGTTGAATACATGATTTTTACTCTGAACTCGATCAATATTACTATGTGCTATTATTGCTTGACACTTTTTTAAAATCCCGCAAATCTGAAAGTGAATTTGAAAGCCTCCTTGGCCGATGGATTGATGATGATGTATGTGAGACTGGGTCCGACCCTGTACAAACTATTGTTCATGGGGGCCTCGCTAAACACCACCTGAAAGGAACCACTCGATCATCCGCGGGACCTGTGTCACGCCACAAAGTACCGAATTCCAGCTATGACGTGATGACGGATGAATCGATCAATGAGGACGTATTAATTCTCAACATATGTCCCGTTACCCTTCCACTGGGGATCCACTATATCTATCCTGCTTCCGCACTCACACGTACCATGTGCGTTTGGCCTTGTTGCTCTGCACACATGTAATGCTGTGTCTTACGAGTACAAGAGTGTGACAAGTACTTGTATCCCTCGTCAAACGTTGGAGTGTGTGCCGGGCGCGTCTATTGGAACTCGTTTTTTCAAGTATCGGAACCCTAAAGTTTTTCAAGTGATCCCCTCGAGTGTTCCTGCCTCTGCCTTGTTCTCTCCCGCCAGACCAGAGAAGGAAATGCCAAATCTAATGCATAAGTACAAGCATATCTCTCCTTTAGAATTGCCAGTGATGTTTCATAAGTAAATGTTTTATTTATAAATTTCTACACTCCGTATACCAAATATCATACTGCATCATATGAATCCACGTAAAACTTTCGATAATTTCTCATTAAATCTCTATGTAAAGTTCAACGAGAGCCAATGGAACCCACGCGTGCTAATAAACCGTGTGCTTGTAATGATAATAACTGTACAGATATTCCGGTTGTTATAGGTACATGTAGTTAGTTAGCTGTAGTTGTTGTTGTTGTTGTTGTTGTTGGTGAAGAGATGCTTCACGCATCCTATTCAACACCAGCTTTCCAGTGACTGGCAAGTGAGTGAGTGAGTGAGTGAGTGTGTGGCATATCACGATGAATCCATATAAAACGCCGCCTTTGAAGACCGAGGAAATTTCAGAACGTTCATGGGAAATCTTCTCGGAAATCTTATAACCGAATTAGGGAAAAATATCTGTATGTGATTGTCGGCATCGTGGCGGCTGGACAACCGAAGATTGCCGATTGCGATAGCGTTCAGCACTAACGAGCACACGGCTCAAGACGTTTTGGTAAAGGGGAAACTAATGATTGTCGGTCGGCGACAATGAAACTGCATAACAACACAGCGACAATTGCATCGCCGCGGTGTACCTCCTAGCCATTTGTACAGAGTCGGCTTCAGTTGTACATACATACACCGGTGTCTATGATACTAGTTAAATATTTCATATAACTTTATTTACAATAACAACATGTACATATAATCTGTTGGAATACAACGTGCTTATGTAAATTAATATTATATTCCTGATTAGCTAGAGTAGAGTGTTGTGTATTTTATAATTGATATTGTTTATCATAACCACATTGCATAGTAATAAATCATTAAATATACACGTAGTACATCCGCTGTTTACATATATATTATTGGTAAAGATATACAAATGTTATTTTATAATAATATATAATTTAAAATAAACTATCGCATCGCACACAAGTATACATAGAACATCGTATATAATAATATACTCGTATACATGTGAATGCGTCACTCATTTCATTGGCTCTGATGTGATTTATATTTCCACATGTACAAAGAGGGTCGTATAATAAACCATATCAAATCAAAACCGCATACCAATTTTGAATGTGTCATTCAACTTCCATCATCGAATTCAAATATTCATTCGCTCGGTGCAAATACAAAGCGTGCGCCTTCCACAGACGAACGCTGCTGATGAAGCGTTATTAATTGACAACCAGCGGAACGGACTGGCCCATCGATCATTTGCCAGGCCCGCTACACATATAAGTGTGTGTGTGCGTGTGACAGACAGCCTTATGGCCCGGCCCAAGGGGGCGAGAGAATGGAAAGCGGTCTAATTGAGTCGGGGACGGCCCCTATAAGGATTGGATTGCAGCCCGTATCTTTGAGACACACTTGTGCCGTGGGCACTGTTCTCTGTAGTGCACGCGTGAATACAGGTCCGTATTCTATACAAATACATGAAGGGTTAATAGTATTCAATGTGGCATTCTACAGAAAAACATTAATGTAAAATTTGCACTGTACTATTCAACATAAAACAAAACAATATCGAAGGAATGATGCTTTGGTTACCTTATAAATTATATGGAATTGATACAGTTATTATTCATTTAATATAACTTCTGTATGTTTAACACTCTTAATGCTTAGTTCAACCTATACTCTTGTGTGAATTACAATTCTTTCTAAGTCCCGTGCTGCATTTTAAATGGTCGTTCAAGTGGTCCGATTCACCACAATATTTATGCCGCTCTTTGGTCGGCGTTTTTGGTATGAAAAATGTGAATGTTAGTGAAGTGGCGGGCGTCCAGTTTTAGTGACATTCTGACATTGCTAGAGTAGCCAGTGCGACAACTGAACAGTCCCAACCCTAACAACGATAATCATCCAATAAATGATTCTCAACTCTTGTTCTTCTTCTCCGTCTCCTTCTTCTGCATTACTCATTCCCTTTTCCTCCATCCATTTCTTCTCTTCCCTTCACCCCAGTTGATAAAGCGATCGACGCGACAGTAAATGTCGGCAATTTAAAAGAATTTTTGAAACCGGGGAATTTCTTGAAAGATTTTTCTCTGATTTGCTGTTGTTATGTCTGCCCTGTTGATGGATCTGTTTAGAGTTTCATTTTTTGGAAACTGATCTTTGTAAAAGATGTTTAGCCGATTATGAGAAAAGTTTTTGTAATTAAACTTTGTACTGCTAATTTTGAAGTATTTCTTGGATGTTATGTTTAATCTCCATACTTGTTTCTTGTTTAAATTATCAATCCCCGGGATAATTAAAAATGTTGAAATTTATATTTTACCTACACAAAAGAGTAGTAATCACAAAAATGTGTAAAATTTAATTTTGTTTTGCTACAAAGCATTTTATTTAACATAAAATGTAAAAGATAATTGCAGACACAAATGTATAGCATATATACGAGTACAGACAGAGATCTAACCAGTATATAAATTTTAATTAAAAAAAGGGAAGTTTCCCGGTAAAATAAAAACACATACCGGCTTGGCTTCATTAATAAAGCAAAATATGTAAATGAATGTAATATTCTGTAAACGTTTGGGTCGCGAAAGCCGGGTTACGAACGCGGTCGGTTTAACAAAACACAAGCTTTAACCCCATGTTGCTGTCGGTGGCATATCAACCCCCCCCCATCTATGTAC
Source organism: Calosoma granatense (assembly GCA_022063505.1). Classification (NCBI taxonomy): domain Eukaryota; kingdom Metazoa; phylum Arthropoda; class Insecta; order Coleoptera; family Carabidae; genus Calosoma; species Calosoma granatense. Next base: position 367,067 of record JAGJTL010005996.1, on the reverse strand, counting down.
TTGGGCGTATATAGCCGTGTAAATGGGGGGCGGTACAGGGCACCTTTACCATTTACCACCCACGCCGGTACGTCATCTGTCACATTGGACACTGGTGATTGTACAGCAACAGGACCGTATTGAAAATATTTGTCACTGTATACTATTCATAAAGTATAGTTCTCAGATAATATTATTATATATTGAAAATAATATTAAGAAATTAATATTATTAGATTTGTTTTATTATCGACAATATCCATTTTACTAACTAATAATGAAACACAGTATTGCAAATTTATTCAAATTATTAGTTTATCTCTGTACACTCCAAACAGTAATTCAATAATAGCTATTCATTTTGAAAAGTTCGAAAAACATCACAATATTTACGCTGCAAGGCAAAATTTACATTTGTATTACATGTACAGCAACATTTCAAAACAAAAAACATGCAAATACAAAACACATTGAAAAAAAGTTTATCAAAAACGGTATAAATCATGATCAAATAAACAAGTTGCCGTTGAAATACACGTTGACGTATTAATATTTCATCAATATGTGTACAACGTTATTGGCAAATGATGACAGAATGTTAAATATTTGCTGTTTCATCATAACATGAACCAGTTTTTGTCAATCATTATTGTAAATGATTGTCTGATATCTATTACATGGATATCTCAAGAAATCTTACGGAAAATATAAACTTCTCAATGTATATAACTTTTATCATTGATTGCTCTGTGGCTCAGTGATAATTCTGTGCCTGATACGGTCCTGTACTGGGTCCGTACTTTGTCTGTAGCCCTCAGGGGACATCGCTCTGGCTCTGGTCTATGGTCGGTACTGTGACAGTGGTCAAGTGGTGTGTCCTGCTGGTTGAATCCGTGCCCGGCGTTCACTTGAAACGGATTACCAGCGTTGACTCTGAAAATCGTTGCGAAAGTCATATCTGTACATGAGAGGCAAAGGCTCGTCGGCATCGGGTTCTTTCATCTATCCGGTAACAAGACAGGCATAACCCCTCCCCTGCCCCCCGCTTGTCCCACCCTGTCCTATACCTCATACTCTGCTGGCCCATCACGTGTCTCCTCTGTATTGATAACTATGTCACCGGTAATATTTCACGGCCTGTTCTGCACTTGTCAGATTTGGCAGATAGCAAGTCTTGTCTAGACTCTGTAAGAGTATATATGTGTAGAACGGAACAGTACAGTCACACTAGGTACATTCAATTTAGCTTAACTGTTTGTAAGAAGGGAACATTATATTGGCACTGAAGGGATAGTAATTTTGTACGTAATTCTCTAGAAGAAAAGGACATATAGATAGAAGGTTTTTTTGTTAAATTAATGTTGATTATATGTAGACTAAGTGACTATACATAGAAAACTTACCTTATACAGTTATAGTTTGAGAACTACTGGTTTCGATCCGATATGGACAACCGTATATAACTACATACTTACCTATATACCTGGGCTGTCTATTCAGTTTCGGCTGGTCGGTCCGTTTCGCTTAAGTTGGTCGCAATTTCCTCCGGGTGCCCGTAATCGCATTTGTGTTTATTTAGCGATAATCGATGGCTAATAACGCCGAGTTAACCATGAGATTAGCCCCTGAATTATGAGCCACCTACAGGAATTTTGCGATGGCCCCAAAGTTAACGGATCATTTGTGGTCACGAATGATCTATTGCCCAAGAATTTGAAATTTTCAAGATTTATGACCGGCTCTCAGAAATTCAATGCAGATATATGTGTATATTTAGGAATGACTTTACTTTTACCATTTGGAGACAGGTTCGTTTGGATCTGGTTGACAAATTTGGTGGTTTTCAAGGAAATTGATTTATAATTTATTATGCACTTAGGTTTGTGGTTTAGCAAATTATTTATTTATTATACAATAAAACAATCAAGTATTAGTATATGTTCTAAAGATATACATTAGTATATAGTATTGCGTTTAATATGTACTTTGTAAAACCATGTTGTACCTAGTTATTTTATGACATCTACTTCTGTAAACTCTACGTACGATTAGTTATTTGCAAATTATACCATACCATAGTATGTATTATGTTAGTTCTAGAGTAATGATATTATTTCTTATCGGTGATATCGTTTCCGAAGACATTAAGATGTAGGAAGGATCCGGCTTGACGTATAACACTCTGAGCGATACTTCGCGTCTCTGACCCATTTTCTGACGATGATTCCGATAACTTGGGTTTCGTGGCCTTCTTCGTAATACAGATACTCAAAGCAAACTTTAATTCAACAATAAATGCCTCGCACAGTGTCATCTGCAAACAGAGTAATACATGATCATTTGTAATACATGTTTATTCATTTTGCAAAATGTATAATATTGTCGTTTTGTTTTCTGCAAAATACAAGAACTATTCAATTGATCTATTGTCTCTATAACTTGTTGGTTTTTATTAGAAATTTACAAGAAGTGAAAGAAAGTCGTTTGTTTTCTGTGCTCGTAACAATGACAGATGAAAGTATCGTGAAAATGTTCAAGTTAACCTTTTTAGAACTTTTGTTTTCTTGCTTCTCTGCTGCACGATAATAAATGTCTGTAAGTCAGAGCTTATTAATAAAGACAAAGCGAGAGAACGCGGAACTTGTTAAAATTTGTAAAAAAACTTAAACAATAAGTGTAAAAGCTCCCCATGTTCCTTCTTTCCGCATCCGAATGACTGTTGTCGAAGTTTTTGCTTCGTCGAGCAACGCGGGACTTGTTTAGTTGGAGAGATGAGAGCAAGTTACTCGATTGCATTTTCTTTCAAACAAAGAACAAAATTAGATAGTCCTTATTGACTAGTACACTGTAGTCTACTGTCTGGTGTACAACACACAGCATGTCATTCTCAGTAGTATCTACTAGTAGATTACGCTGCATAATATCTGTTGTTATTTGACAGATAATAGTCATAACTAGAACAGTGATATGTCTGCTATATTATAATGTAAAGCTATCTAGCAAGAAATACGTGATAAATATGTTCTGATATTAGGAAGCAGTGGTAGATACTTCGTTTCGAGAATCAGATGCAATGAACTGTTGCCACTGGCTGTAGTAGATCTCTGAGATGTTTCATTTATAATCCTCCTATCTGATGTTCTTAATGTTCCAAGTCTTTTCTCGAAGAAGTGACGATAAACTTTTACTCAATTTAGTAAAATTTTAATAGCTTTTATACAAGATTTTCGTGTTCTTGTTTGCAGCTAATTTAATTTAATTACGATTTGATGAAGAATGTCGAAATGAATAGGCCAATGTCTGCACTTGAAGGCACTTTAAAATGCAAGAGCCAGCGCTGTACGTGTGTGTGTGTGTGTAGGATGTTACAGGAGATGGTATATAGTAGTGTAATTACTGCAATTGGTTTAAATTTGTAAGAACTCTTGAATTACTTCTTTACTAGCTCTCATCTTAATATTCTCGGCTGGAGTAAAATTTTATTATTTATAGAAGTAGATTCCCTCGACGACGAGAGAGATGGTACTACGTATAAAAAGCTTAATGAAATGAGTAAAGACTAAAGAAGTTTATCACGTGCTCCAACAGAAGAACTGAGATTCCTTCGCTTCTATTTCATCGTCGTATATTATCTGTAGAAAGGAGTTTTGTAACTGTATGCTCGGGAATTTGTAGTTTAATCGTTGAAATAATTTAATACAATTCATAGAAATAATATCTCCAAAATTTCACTTGCAAAAACAATGAAATAGTTGAGTGGATGCTTGGAATTGCATTGCCAAGTAGTAGTGTTATTAATGATAACAGAAGCAAAATATTATTTTGAACTTCATGTACAATGTACTAAATTACAAACATTTCTAAACTAGTGTGAATTAATGTGAAAGATGACTGTAGTATGATTATTCCAGAACCAGTTAGTCATTGCAATATTATAGTTTGGAAAAGTAACAATAACTGACCTGTTCATCTACGGCCACTTTTCGTACATTCCAAAGAAACTCGAGTATTGCTATAAAGAATGCTATGCCCGTCCCCACCAATAGTACTATAAACACGCCACCAACATTCGCCAGATCCAATTCTGCAGCATTAGCATTGCTTGCACTTTCTTGCTGAAATTAAATAATTATTCCTTATTGAAAAATACATGATACTAGGTTACAAATAATATAGAGATATTATTTATTGTATAAGAATTCACTTACGTCACATATATTTCCATGCATTTTCTTCCACCATTTTTCTTTTAAAATATAAAGTTGTCCCTCTTCTTGCATTTGCAATACTGCACCGCTGATTTTCGTTCTGTACGGTGCATCTGCAGAAAAACGATAAGAAATTATAATACATAATATATAAATAGATGTGAATGTAAATCAGAGTAGTCTTCCTACAGTCAGACAGTATATAAATATTGTGTTTCGTAGATATATTTAAATTGTATACAGTTGTAAAATTCCAGGCAATTTTCTTTAAAGCCATTATAGTTTTTATGGCTAACCCACCCTTAGTGTATAACCCTTAACTGTCCTCTGTGTATATCACAAGAAGTCAGAGTGTAGTTACTCTGAAGTCAAGTTGTACACTCATAGAAGAAAGTACATACTACTATACCACCACCACTGCTACTACTGGTGCTATTGCCTAGAATCAGTTACAGTAAGAACTGCGTAAAGCCGGATAATTTATTAACCAATTGGGCGCATGCTGTTAAAAATTTTTAACAAAGCATCCATAAAACGTCGGTAAATGTACAAAGGCCCGTGTTGCCAGTGCCGGCCTCGTAAAATATCCACAGGGGATCAATTGTCTTGCGCGTTTCAGGACGGCAAAAGAACCCGAGTACATACATACATATAGACAGTCAGACAGACAGATAGACACACAGAGAGTATATGCCATGTGTGTGTGTGTGTGTGTGTGTGTGTTGTTCAACGTTTGCCGCACACCACATCAGATGCCAGCACTCATGATGGCATTTCTCATATAAAATTATATTCCTCTCGGTTATATTTCGGAAAGTATTTTAATATGTGCCCTTCTCAGTTTTTCATTAAAATTCCATATTCGAACAAGGAGTCTGGTTGCGTTTATGTGCAGTACTATCTTTATTTTCAATCACAGTTCCATCTCTGATTTATAGCATTATAAATAATTTCATCGTGACGACCGAAAGGTTTTAATGTCTACATTATATGGGGATATCCAGATTTTTATGTTGTGTTTTTAAATTAAGCATACCTACTACATACATTCGGTACTTGGGTTATAAAGTTATTGGACTGATTTTAGCACTGTTACATTTAATTTGAACATGATACATATATGCAGAGTGATTAATGTTAGATATTTCAATATCCTACACGAAGGATTGCGGAAATATGATCGTTGTTACCAGTGACAACTTTCACTGATTTGTCTGTCTGCTGTTTGATGTGAAATCAATGTACGTGTGATGTTTAGTGCTGGAATTCTGCTGGCGCATCCAGGATTCCAGGAATTGTTGTCAGTGGTACGATGCGGTTCTTTAACACGTTATCGTCTTAATCTCCACTCCACTCTCGTGGTCCGAAAAATATTTCTGTTTATTTCTTCTTACTCGTCGTTGTTGTTGTTGTTTTTTTTTTCATTCCTTTTTGTTTCGGAGTTTACGTGCGTGTGTATGTGTGTGTAACATGATACTATTCTGAGGTGTGCATCTGAATGTTTCTCGGAAAGTGTTGAGCTGTGGCGAATGTCTTGTAAAAGAATAAAAAGATACGGAAACATGCGTTTTATTGATACTATCTTTAGTTTAAGCATGATGAACTCGATCTAACTTATGATCTGTTTTGCAGTATCTCTGTGAATTAGTTACAATCTTTCATAGTTTATATATAATTTATAATCATGAGTGTAGATTTCCAAGTAACTACATGTATGAGAAAACACTTCAGTGAATTTCCGGGTAATTGTTAGCGGCAGGCTACCGTTTTCATATCCGCTGGAAAATTAAATAACACGGATCCAGGAGAGACCAGCAGCCATAGTATTTAACTATGCAAATTTGATTAGTATTTGTTTTGCAGACTCCCACTCCACACTCGCTCTGTCTCGCTCACTCTTTCGTTTATTATGAAAACAGTTTGACAGGGTTGCTATAATTAAATTTATTTGTGGTTTGATGTAGGCGGATGGCTATGTAGGTAGGTAGGTAGGTAGGTATATACCTTTTGATAGCACACAGCAAGCCGCTCGTGATTTCGGAGAATTTTCGGCGGGTACATGAGATCGCAGACAACAGATTTTTATTTTGGTTCGTTTTTATTTTGTGTGGTTAAGTGATTAAATGATTATTTTCTTTTATAATTTGGTGATTGATATTAATTGATGGTGGGCGAGTGGAGGTAAATAATGATTGTGGGAGTTTGGAAATTGATAGTTTTAAAGCACTGTTTACACAGCAGAAAATACTAAATAGGTGACATCATACATATGGGCGAGTTTGTGTTATTAGTAAACAAGCTGGTATGCAACAGGCAATTCTGTGAACGATGATGTGGATGTGTATAAATTATACATATTAGATATGTATAGGTTGTGTACTTACTGACTGGCATTGCGATACCATATCCCTTCGTATCAAGTAACCCGCCGACCTGTCGTAGGTCACAGTTCTTTGCTACTTCGTACTCAATGGACGTCGACTCCATTAGGAAAGCGTAACCACCTTTTCCCTTCAATACACGTTCTACACCTTCCCCGTTGCTTTTAGTAAACACACTCGGCCTGGCCGATTCCATCGCAGCCCACATACGTTGATGTGTGGACACATTGGATTCCTGAAAGTTGACAAATCACTAGTTTCATCCAAGCTACTACCCTCGTTGCTACATAAAATCAGATGAATCATATGATTGATTCTCTAGATAATGCTAGTAATGTTTAGACGTACTCTGAAAAATGCAAGTGTTGATCCACCTGACACGGCACCATATTTGATCTTGGACTGTTTAGCCAGATCTTCGGCACTTTCAATGGTCGGTCCCATACGTTCATTTGTTAAGAAGGCAGCCAAATTAGCAGTGTATGATGAATAAATAATCAGAGAAAAAAACCACCACATACCCGCCACCATACGTGTTGATATCCCTCTGTAAATTGCAATAATATTACTGTTTTTTGACACACGTTTTAAATGTTAACTATATATTTTATAATATTAATATCATGTTCACTGGTGTTTATATAAACGTACTTTGATTAATACGGAATGAACGTCAAAGTGCTTATATATTGCTCTGTGCCATGGCGGTGAAATTTACCATGTGCAGGGATGTTGAATGCTACAGCCGCATATACATTTTAACATTGAAAGCCATTGGTGTGTACACACACACACACACATGTACATGTAAACATTTATACACTACAGAATATGAGAAGCTAGTGAATTAGTAATGATGAACGTATAAACGTTCACCTTTGTGTCAAATACACGAGCAGTTATGAAATGAATTATTCACGAAAGGTTTCATTCCCGACGACAAGCCTGTTTAGCCAAGAAAATATTTATAATGTTTTGTATTCGTGTAGCACAGAATTTGTAACGATGTGCGTTTAAACCCATACCGTATACGTATATATATATATGGATAAAACTAGAACAATTGTGCGTATAATACTTGATATTATACTTAGTAGTTTCAAGTATTGCGCAAATAATTCTATCCTCTTGAAAAGTTGTAAAGCTTATAATGAATGAGCGGTTGAATAGATATTAGCATATTCTATCCTGATTTAAGGGTTTTGTGTACATCAAGTCATAAACTTCTTGTGGCTGTGTGAGTGTTGGTTGCCCACGCCTATATACCTGTATATAGAGACCAGTATGTAAATGACTGATTAATTAAAGTAATTTAACAGACATTTTATCAGATTATACGAAGCCTACGTGAGATAATTTATCAAGGTGGATTTTTGTATTGTTGTAAATAGAACGATTTCCGACATGTAAATTACTAGCGTAAATAAAAAGAATATCGATATACACCGTCCTGCCATCATCAGTCGGCAAATTGACGTTACACCAGTGTTATCCTATTAAACGACACATACCTACGTACATACGTGTATATTTATACCTACATAAACTAAATTGAGTAAATGTCAATTCTTATTTTAATACGTATACATTGTAACGAGATTAAACTTAATTTACGAACTACATTTTCAAACGTATCCAGTGATATGATTTTAAAAACGAAGTTTAAAAATAGTTAATATAACTCTGAATACCTGACGCTTCACATGTTTATCAATTGCATTGTAATTATTCAATTCTGAATCATGCTCAAATCGTTTTCACAAAGATATATTCCTAGATCCTTAAGTATATAGTTCATAAGGATACTGTCAGTAAATGTGTGTATGTCAAATACTTGTTTCTAAATGTAAAATCTTTATTTGTTACAGAATGCGTTTCCTTTGGAAAGAAAAGGATGCTGTCAGTGGTTGAGGCGGCATGAGACATGAGTTGAAACGTAAGCACATTTTTTTGTTTTCTTTTCTTTGGTTTGACTTTTTCATTATCTGCCGACAATGTGTCGGACATGGGGTTGCTTCGGCGACTAGTGTCATCCCTGAAAGCGCTGCACCATATCGCCACCATAGTCGTGTTAGCGGGGGTTTCTAAGATATTCTGGGGGGCGCACATTTCTAGTAACGGACAACAATATACTAGCAGGGCGAATTCTTGAAATATTTCAGTTGCTAAATAGTAATAATCAGACGGAGACACTTATAATTTATGAGTAGTTTCTACAAATCAATGGTATGTGCAATATATGTAATTGATGTACGGTAAAATAAGAATTATTGTTAAGATAAGACGATTTATTATCGAGCTTTAATGTGTTAGGAATATGCTTTAATGCTTGGTATATTGCGAGATCTAAATTGAAACATTTCTCTAATATAGTTTGTTACTTACTTTGGTAATATATCACAACCTTGAGTCATAATAGAGCCGAGTGTTAACCAGAGTGCATTTTTCAATGTCCAAATATTCTCCAGCTCCTCCGGTTCCTGGTTACAGGGATTCGGATTCTCCCAGTCGGTGGGTGACATTCTGCAATAATAACATTTATATTTCCCACTACATATTCGGCTACCTACCTGTCATAGTTTCGCCTAGTATATGACTCATTTTGCGAAAATGTCAAATATAAATTACTGCATATTTTGACAGCACAAGATAAACGGCCAGAATGGCAGTGTCAGAATAGATTTGCCGTCAAAATTGTTTGCCCTATGGTCCAGAAATATTTCATACAAATATACATGTAGTACGATCATTATTTATATACTACTGTCATTTATGTTAAAATATCTTTTTATATTTATCAAAAAATACATTCACGATATGTATTGAAAAAAACTGATATGTTGGTTTAATTAAAACTGAATTTAATTGAGACTGTTGTACAGGCAAACATTGTTTAAAATTTGAGTTTTTACTTTAAATTACATATTTGTAAAGCTGTCAAACTGTACAAAATAGTTTTACGAATTTATTTACTTTCTCCTGTGTGAAAAACGGAAAATTTCTTTCTATAATAAAAGGTTCATATTGTGTCAATAATTTATAAACTATCTTTGTTGATTTTCTCATTAGTGTAGTGAGTATTCACCAGTGATTAATCTAAAATTATCAGTGGAATCATAGTTACTGATGTTGAAATAATTGAATGAAATGCTTGTTACATTGTATGGAGAATTAACGGCAGATAATTATAGCAAATAATTCATATTTCATATTAACTAATCTACACACACACACACACTCACATGCACAGGAACTAGTTGCTCAATATTATAATGAATTATATACTAGAATCAGTTAATTAGCACATTATGATATATTATTCATAAGCGTGGACACCTACTGTGATTAAATATCTATAAAGTATCCACACACACACACACACATATATACTCTGTTTAATAATAATCCATCAGCTGTAACGATTTAGACAATTCGCCTGTCGACTATACTCTAATTAAATCCAGCCTGTTTAATTTTATGGGCCTATTAACACAGTAGTTAAAATTTTTATCTCCTAAATGAGCATTTAAAAGTCTCTTTTAGTTTCCCAGATTGCCGCACACCAAAATACTTTCTGTTCTATTCTATACGCCTGTTGCTCAGTAAAATGTGTTTTCCGTTTTTAATAGACTCTAAAATAACTATGAGGAGAGTTAGTTAAAATGTTGTTGCATAAGTCTGAGTTGTTTTGTGACTAGTTTTACCTGAATCCAGCATCTTACCTCGCTATGAAGTACAGTAAGAATGATACAGCGAGAAATGCCGTAGCCATGTAAAGCCAAACATCAGTTGATAGTGGGGAAGTGAAAGAGAATAGATCTGGAGGTTCCTTAGTTGGTTTACTATACAGGATACTTATTCCTGCAATAAGAAACAATGTTACCATTACAATACAAAGTGTATTCCGGTTAGCTATATTACCTAAAGTCATAAAGGGCATTGTGAAATCTACAACTTTGCGTCTGTCATGTGTTATAGTCAGATCACAAATGGCCAAATCAGCTTTCTGTAAAATAAACAAGTAACAATAAATCATTTATCCAGTTTCCCAATATATAGATATGTGCATATAATAAAAGTGTTTAGTATCGAGTGTTGCTCTGGATTTTGCCAGCAAAATTATCCCAAAATGGGAAAAAGACAATAAAATTGTCCAAATGGGGAGAATAGGCAGACAAAATTGGGGAAAAAGAATTAATTAGCATATACGAATTTACTTTGACACTGTCAGAAAAGACAAACAGACAAAATGGCATTTATCTGTATAGAGTTTAATTTTTTTGTTTTAGATTAATAGCTTTCATTTATCTACAAAACACATGTCGCTCAAATCTAAATTTTTTAGCTTCTGTTTCATTTGTTTTCAGTGTAGAAAATGAAACAAAACAAATAGCGATTATTTTATTTGTTGATTCGCCGACTTTTGCCGCGTTGCTAAGCAACCAGATGGTTTCATCTTTAATTATTGATGCGGCATATGCTATTTAGAGACTAATATTTGCACACAGTTTCAAAGTTGTTTGTGAATATTCCCGTTTTTTTTTGTTTTGTGTAAAAAATAATGTTGCGAGACATGCCATGTTGTGCTGAACATTCTATTCAATCAATAGTGTTGAATTTTTACTAAAATATGTCCCAATATTCTTTTATAGCATTAAATAAATATGTACTGCTAGCCTGAATAGCAAAGTATTGAAATACATTTATAAATTGCCATGAGAAACCCACACTACAGTTCTGTATAGCGTATTGCATACATACATGTATTAATAGTTGTTTGATAAGACCATCCCATTCTTGTTTCTCTGGGACGTATGATCCGTAGCGATTATCGGGTGCAATTTCGAATCTGTATGTGAAGTTTAAGATCTTCGAGATGCCTGCAACCGGTCAATAAATAATTAGTTTCTTAACACATATATTTTACTTTTTGTTTTAGTCTTCAATAAGTTTATAGCAATCCTAACCGTTTCAGTGTTTAACGTAGCTTGTGCGATATATCATTTGTTAGTACGGATATGTATTTACCATCAATGACATCCATGGAGTAACCTTCATATCGATCATTGCCGATTAATACTTCGCCTGGTTTTGGTACTCGCTCAGAGAGGTATGGTGCACCGATTCTAGACGAGACAACGAACAATTTCTTCTGAATATTATCGATGATTTGTGTCTGTTGTTCCTCCTCGGTTTGAACGGATACATATCCGTTAGGTGTCAAGTTACCCGTAACAGCTTTGTCCGACGGTGACAATTCTACTACTTGTAACGTGAAATTAGTACGTCTACCCACCGCGTCGAATATCAAATCACCAGTAAGACCTCTAGGCATTTGTTTCTATAATACACACAAGTTCTCATAATTAATACGAAATTATTAAACAGACAGTTTTATAATCTATCGTACAATTTTCATAAATTCCGCAATTCTCAGGCCATCTTCCCATTTGGTTGTATAGTTTTCACAATTACATTCATGTGCAGTGATGGGGGCGTCTGCATGGAGTCCCTTGACCGTCGCTGCATATAGATTGACCGCATCGTACAACAGTGCTGTCTTCAGCTATAACAGTCGGTAGTAACTCGTATAGAATATTACAAATGGATTAATCGATACGCTACCTACTAATTTTTTATTCCTCACATTGTTTAAGTTTTAAGTTTATAAGTTAGCAAACCGCGACAGACTTTATTTAGGCCCTTAGACGAATCAAACAGTTAAAATTCCGACAATCCGGGTGTGTCTCTGTATTGATATTATCATTCAAGACATTTCGTATAAACATTGCGGACGAACTAAGTATCTTTCTTGTTCTTTCAACTTACCCTGATCGACTGCGGTGTTACTTGGAGTTTTCTTCCATTTTGCATCTGTTCCAAAGTGATCCAGTCGGAGACAGCTCTGTCCACTTCTGGTGCGGCCGGATCCACCAGCCGCATAGCGGTGATGTTTGGTCGAGTGTCAAACAGTGAACCGTACGACAAGGTATGCGCATCCTGGACACATATTTAATTAGTTTAGATCAAGGGAATGCCGCCCTGCCGCCAAGTAGATTTTATTTATCACAACCCTTCCAACTCGACTTTATTAGTAATTTATAGACTAAACTGTTTTCCCAGTTTGGTAACTCAAATATTTGGTGTTATGAATTATTCAGCAGATGGTAGCGAATATTACAGATTCTGGTTAGTAAATATTTTGTTAAAGCAACATCAAATACATCCCGGAATATAAAATAACTTGGAGAGCGTATGCCGTTAGTGAAATAAACAGTTTAAGTTTAACGTGAAAATCATTAGTTCATTATAGCACCTAGTTAAAAATTTTAATTACTGTAGCTCAGAGTTGCAAGTATTTAATTTATACTAAAATAAAAAAAAGCAACTACGAATGAAGTTAGTTACTTAAGGAGTAAATTACGCGGGCTTGCAAAGTGAAACGTTTCTTTTTTCTGTACTTTGTGGTGATTAATGGATATCTTTACTAAAAACTTTTAGAAAGCCCTATTAATTATACTGTTTAGTATACGACACTGTCATACTAATATAGTAAACGTATTGATGTAATGAAATAACTTAACAAAATACTTTTATTTACACAAAAACAATTATAAATTATTTAGATAATATATGTATCAAGTTCAAATGAATAATTAGAGTCCATATTTATTGAGAACTTACCAGAGATGTAAGTATAATATTATGATAGTCTTTCAGTAGATCAACTTCTTTAGCTTGAGATAAAATATCAATAATACTATCGGTATCACAGTCGAGGATAATATTGTTAACAATACTCTCTCCAATTGATTTGAGTTCAGTTCTAAAGCACAATAACACTTCTATACATAATCCACGTACTATTTGTATATAACTATACCTATAATCAGGTCCTTCGCTAAGTTGTCTTACTGTAATTGGTTGCTTGTACCATTTGCTCATCTTCAGTACGTCTTGTAACCGAATTAATCCTTCATCGTGCTGGTATAAAATCGTGAATGTCTTCCAATGTGTAGCTTGTACAAGTTTCGCCAATGCTTTGGATAATGATCGTGGATCTGGATACAAACTGACCACTGGTTGAGATGTAAATGGAATCTCTTCGGGATTCCAGTTTGTCTGGATGTGAGGTATTACCAGAGTGGTGCATATAGATTGCACTATCCCGGTACTCCCGAGGGATTCAGGCCCGAAAATGGCAGTGACGCCGGATTCTACCATTTTACATGCTACAGAGAAAAATAGGGGGAAAATAATATTTTATTCAAGCTGTTAAGAATATCCTTCGTTAAATATTATTTATATATATTTCTGCTGTTGCGCGGAAAAGAAGTCGTATATATGTATTTATTTACTGAAAATAATTATGAACGTGATGGTGTTTTTGTATATTCATATAAAAAGATTTTATATATATGTGGCTCAGTGTGGATACATACGTACCAATCTGGCCGGTTTTGAAACTGTCTATTCGTGAGACCGTTTGTATGTTGGGCGCATATGTGACGATGTGTCCTTTTGATATTTGTTGGCCGAGCCTATCGTAATCGTGGCTATACATATTTATCCTTCGTATAGCATAGGAAAGGGCCACCTCTGATACATAGTCGTCTTCATGGAATATCGCCCCTGAAATATATTTTACAACAATATGAAATCTCTCTCTCTCTCTCTCTGTGTGAATGAAAAATAAACCCATACTACTATTCATACAAGCATACAATCATCCAATTTTTTTGATAAACATAGCATAGAAATGTAGCACATGGTATCGGCAAAATTATAAAAGATCTGTCAGTATATCCTGTGTTGAATATTACAAAAATAACTCGAATGAATTTGGACAACCCTAGAAATCTTTGCCAAGTTTTCATAGTCCGTGGGCTCATGGCCAAATTGTTGAAATATACTCCTCAATTATGTATACAAACACACACATAAGAATGCGGACAGTTCTTATTCTGAACTATCATAATTCTTTTTTATTTTTGTAAAACTTACAATTTCACTGGAATTATATGTTACAATTATTTCACACGTAGCTAAAGTAAATATATATGTCTGTGGGTGTAATGTATATTCAACAGTGTATATTACACCTTTTATTTTAATGAAAATACATACTCTCATTTGGACCAAAAACATAGATATCAGCACGTGCTTGTGTACATATTTATATTTTCGTTTCGATACACGTTTGTGTATCAATAAAGGTTGATGATGTTTATACGGTACGAAAGGATATTTTATTGACAGTAAAAGTAGCTTCAAATGTTTTTATAAACACACAAAAGCGCCAAAAACTTTCGACTTTGTGGTTTTAGCATTGTGTGGTAAATTGCGCTATTGTTACTAGTACTCAATACATACCAATAGTAAATGTTGTATTTCTCGCACTATGTACTCCGAAAATGAGACTGAAAACTGTTAGAATCCACACAGGCCCCATGTTTGAAAATCCACACTAAAATCCGTCACTGTACACTCTTCACCATACTAACATAATATAAAAACAAACTAACGCAGACCGTTTCAAGACATCATCATGCATTTAAATCGGCGAATGAATATTTTATTCAGTGTTGACGTGAATGTTGGCACGGTAAGGTAGTGGATATTTATTTAGTTTGTTAACGGGGAGTTAATGTAGTTGTGTATGGACGTCGACACGACGGCTATACTGTATAGTTAATACTGTACGCGAACACCGTCTACAACATTTCAGAAACTTGAACAAGAATAATGCGACGTATTGGTCGACGACTTAAGATTTATCTTTAGCATAGCCACATCCGAACACCGTCGCGACGTTACACGACGCCTGAAAGCCGTGCTATAAGCGTCTGTGAATAGCAAGACGTAGTCCAGACGTGTTCGCAGAATCTCTAATTACCTTGAGTTTACAATATTGCAAAAATGAAAACAAAACTTTTTCATTTAATTCTAATCATAGTTCTGTAATTTCTTAGCAGGAATTTGTATCTAACAAATTTATTCTACTTTTTTTTTGCATATTCATACATTCCACAAATCTGTGTTGATTAAAGTATATTATAAATTCTTTCACATCTTACTTATTTTCACTTCTTTGATCATTTGAATTCGTACACAGCTTGAAGGAAAATTCTTTGTTATAATAATTGTTTGCCTTCTTCAATCTTAACTCAATTTATTACATTTTTTTTCCTTTTTCTCTTCAGTTACACGATGTTTAATTTATTTGATGTATAAAAGCAGTTTAGAAGAGCTAACAAATAATTCATTATGAAACAAATGCTTGTATAAGTTCTGGGAGAGGCTACATCAAAATTATGGACAAGATTCTATACAATATCTTGTGTATTGAATGTGACATTTATCTGTTAATTCCTGTCAAACGTACAATGTGAATTAATACTAGACTTCGGTATCTCGTGTATCGCGAGTTGCACATTTTTAATACCACTGGTTTTCTTTATTACGCGCGTGCGTTCGTTTCCAATTTCAGTTCACCATGAAAGTTGTGTGGATGTGTGGGGTGC
This sequence comes from Calosoma granatense, assembly GCA_022063505.1. NCBI lineage: Eukaryota > Metazoa > Arthropoda > Insecta > Coleoptera > Carabidae > Calosoma > Calosoma granatense. Next base: position 350,975 of record JAGJTL010005996.1, on the reverse strand, counting down.
GCGGGACGCCTAGTACCGAACGTCGCCGTGCGTCTGTGTTGTGCGCTGGCGTCATCGGATGCTGGGTGCCGGGAGATGAAATCCTGGCCTCGCTGCTGCAGTGAGGGTTGCGGCTTGGCAGGGGCAACTCAATACTCTTCCAACAACCCCTTGTACATCACCGTCGGTATACAATATACACATAGAGTCCATATATCTAGAACAGAACCTAATATCTAGCATTATAGACTGAATAATTCGTCGGTCATATGCAGGTTTGTGTGACAGACATTACGGTTTACGGTTTTATGACGTAAAGGTGCGGTGAACAACAGTGGTTTTCGTCGTGAATGGTTCAGGTATGTGCATACTTTGGTTAAAGCTTATTCCTTCCTGACGAATGTCATTTTAGAAACATACTTTTGTTTATGTATTATGTTTAAATGAATTGTGTCGATGTAATACGATTTCGCCATGCGGTTTTTAGATATTTGTAATACAAGGAGAACAAATTGAATACAATGTGCATACGATACATCTTCACATGCAAATGTACTATAGAATGTTTTAGTTTTGTTATAAACCTTGCCTAATATTTCTGGAAATATATTTATGATATATTGAAATATATTATTAAACATGTGTTACATATATCTGAATTAATTAAATCAAAAATTTCAATATAAAACGACAATATAATATTATGAAAGAATATGTATATTATTATGCGTCTCAATGCAAATAATATATAATAATACCAAAATGATTCAATTTGCAGATCTCAGTCTCTTTATTCTTATTTAGCATAGAGACACTTATCTTGATTTCATAACAATATTTCTATACGTATGCAAAATAGTACCATAAAAAATAAATGTTATTCCATATTATGCTTACGACGAAATTTCACATAAAGCCATACTATAAAAATATTTTTTCCTACATTTCGTAGATTGGTTTCGTTAACATTTTGACTGTCATTCTTTCAATAACCAGGGACAAACGTCAAAAAGATTCTATTTTTTTTCAATTTTAATGTTTCCTTTCTCTCATGTCCTCTATCGTTGTCGTTCCAATTTATATATTCCATGGATTTACTGCTTTCTGAACCAACTTGCGAGTTGTTAGTTAGAAATAAACACACTGAATTATACGTTTATTCACTGTAATTATTTACAGTTAAACTCAGTTTATAGTTATCTGTTCTTAAATTCACATTTAATCGGCCATCAGAATGTAAATCTATTTATTGTTGGTACTATAATATAAAGTGAATGCGGATCAGGTTACTGAGATAATGTTTTAGTACATCTAAAAGTAAATTTATAGCAAATATCTTAAAGTACAATAGACGGAGGTAAATAGTTTATTTGTTGTTTTGAAATGAGCATTAAATTTTAGTTTACCATTTACATAAGAACGATATAAAATTGTAGCTAAACACAGAGTACGATATTATTTGTTTAATTATAGAATAATATTCTTACATCCCTCAAACATTACATCTATGTGTTATGGGAACGTTATCTGTATATGCGTGTTATGTATATATTTGCTAGTTTGCGTACCGATATTGTGTTGTAACTTAGTTTCATCAAGGCATGAGTCTAGGACAAGTAGGTAATATTATTTACTAACACTGTTAATTTCGCGTCTATAGTATTAGCGTATTAGGTGACCCGCTGAAGGTTCTCATGCCATGGCCTGTTTCTGTCAGCTGAAACACGGGATAAGGAGGTGATTATCACCCGATTCATCAACAGACAAAGACCCACCGAACCTTCTTGTCCCTCCTCAATCAAATATTAGACCCAGCTCTTCACATTCAGCTTCACAGCCTAAATAACTTACCTAGTTCTTCTTATCATTTAGTAAAACTGTCATAAGTTACAGACAGATTCCTGCAAAATCTTCTTGAGGCCTAGAATCACAGATGCATCCTTACAAAATAATACTTAAATATTTGAAATGTGCTATTGCTATTTGTTATTGTTGAATAGATTCTGTAGTTCGCTTACTCTAGCAGAGTTTATAATTCACTATGAAAACATATATACATTACAAACTTGTATACATTACATACAATTCCTTTTCACAATATTCACCCTCGCGTCACTAGCTATGTGCGTTTCATCACATTTCTCCATATCCCCATACACTTCAGCATCAAGTATTCCTATTGACGTTCGTAGAATGTGAAAATCCATGAATTCGTAGTGCAAACACATCTCCATCGCCACCCTAATAATACACAAAAAGGTAATAAATCTTTAGCTGAAGAATTTGATATTCAGAAACAAATTTAAATATGAATTAGGTGCGGAAAATTGTGCTGATATATGTGTGCACGAAGGATTATAACGGAGGGCGCAAAAAATGTGTTTATTGTGCTAAAAGAACGTCTGCATTTTAAAACTGTTTTTGTTGTTTATTTACCATTTGTGTGCGAGTGTCGCTTACCGTCGTCTACCTATATACACATATTGTAATACTGAGAACGTAAATCAGGTTGGTACATTATGTTTGCACATGGAATAGATTTGCATTTACGCATCCGTTGGCGTAAGTTACGCCGTTAAGTATGATGATGGTGGCGCAGGGGTGGTTGAGCGTGCTCTATCTCTGTACGTATATAACCACCGGTATTCAGGGGTGCCAAGCTTATTTAACAAGCACACAAACGGCGTATTTGGGGGGGGGGCGTTCGAGTTAGATTTACAGTGACAAAAAGTTAGTTCAATTGAAGTTTAAACGATTTGAAACTGCTCCTTCTTTCATTGCTGTCTACTTGACAGCCAAAAAGTTTAAAAATCTCAAATTATTAACTAAATATTAAACTGTTTTTTTAGAAAAATGTTAATTGTAAAGTTACACGATAATAAGAACAAGTAATATTTTATGCTGTACTTGCTATAAAATTATAAAACGATTCTGTTCACCAAATGATAAAACTTGTCTTTTTTATATACATTTTTATCGTAGGAAAGTTACCAGTAAAAAGAATACTACACACAAGGGATAAATTATACAAAGTTTAGATAATTTTTTATTAGAAAATATGAACGCGAAACTCGTAACAAATTTTGTACAATGATAAAAATCTGTTTTTCTAACGGTTCATAAAACAAGTAGCACTTTTTTTTACCAACTTAGTGTACATTTTTTCTCGTTGAACATCAAGTAATCTTATATCTATATTTCTATTGCTGTGAAAACTTACAACCGTTGGCGATATAATGCTATATTTGGCGCCCAAATTGTCATTATCTCAACAATCGTAGCTCGGATCGTCACAGAAATATTAAATTCTGAATGTACGCCCCAAAAAACATCTGGAGCCATAATTTCAACCATCTACGATCAATGAGTAAAAAGTAAAAAAAATTTTTTCTGGTGTCGGAATAAAGATGGTCACCGATCTTTGCCTTAATAATGAAAAAAAATTTTGAAAGTGAAATTTTTTTATTATTGAACCTAGAGGATTGGAACTTTGTATATAGGGTAAATCGGGCATTCTCTCTTCAAAAATGCAGTCAGAATTGAATTATTTGCAATCGTTGGCGAAATACGGCTATTTTTCACTCGTAAATTTCCAGTATCTCAACATTTGATATCAAATTAATAATTATATATTATATTCTTTTGTAAATGTAATATATCATAGTTTAGTGTACGAATTTCAAATTTCTTCGACAATTTACAAATATTCTGAACTGAACATTCATGCTTATAGACAAACATTATCATGTGAATAGCAGGATTACTGCAGTTAACGGACAATTAACGTAGAATTTACACATCATCATCATCATACTATATACGTGCGTATGTATGTACATACCATCTCTTTACGTACAATTAAACACAAACCATTCGAGATTATGCGTCAGTAACCACAGAACCATTTTCGGACAGTCGTTACATAAATGTATGTACGCGATGTACTTGGTATTGTTACCAATGGTTACATGTTTAAATTATCAGTATTAACCGCTTTTAACATGATGACTACACTAGTATCAGTACATGTTTATAGAAATTAGTATAAATATTTCATAAACAGTACAACATAATTTAGATTCTACGATTATATTGTAGCTTATTCTGTAATACATAATGTCTGTACAAATTTGTCTGCAAAGCTGCAAAAAGAAACGTAGTCTGAAGCTTTAAACTCCCATCACAATTTCTTTAGCTAACTGTCAAAGTATTATGATGAAGGATAATGTTCTTGCAACATTTCAGTAAGCTTCAGACCGAGACTATGAGCTTAAGACTATGATGATTTTGTAGAGAAAAAATAGTATGTACAGAAGTAATATTAAATGTAGTTCTAATGTCGTTTTACTACGGTGCATGCCTCTAGGGTGTTTATTTACTTAATTAACTCTCTTCTATATTAGTTATATGGTAATTTATCTTAGTTAAAGACATAAAGCACATTGTCAGCGCAAATGCAGCTGGACCAAGTGAAATCTGTGAAAACATCAATTACCATCCAGATTGCAAAGTTCTGCTCTTTAGCCAAAAATAATGTCACTCGGCCGTGTACACTTAGTTAATAAAGAAATATGGCCCGGTAAACCATTCTTTTCCGAAAACCACAGCGCGCAGAGGAAAAAATTTAAATTACAAAATCGATAGAGTTTTACCAGGTTGCTGTCGGCTAACTGAAAACAAATGAGATTTTTACTTTATACTTTTTTTTCTTCTGTAGAACACATCGTTGCAATATTGTGAGCTGCTATTGGCAAGTTTTTTTTTTGCTGATGTTATTTCTGTCAGGAAACAATTTACGCGGGACTGGTTGTTGCCTAACATCAATTTATTATTTTGGGCACAACAGTACCTCGTTGATGTGATGTATTTTCCTAAATGTCATCTGCAGATGTTGACGGTAGTGCTGTAAGCCTACTGAGATTTGATGAGTTCGGGTTTAAGTTGTAAATGTTGAACGTGACGATTAACGATTTATGAGATATGGATGTAGATGAGGGAGCTGGGGGCAGAATAGTTGAAGTTAGAACGAAGGGACGGTATGAGAATTATAGATTATATATTAATGCGAAACCAGAATTCATTGCTACTGAAAATGAAATCTGTAGGTGGTGGCATGTGAATGCCAGGCGCTTATTCGAAGTTTTCTACAATACTTGCGGAGTTTCAAATAGTAATTTGTACTAATTACAGAGAAACATAATTATTATATCTAACATGTATGGTTCACGTTCACAATCTTGGCGGTAACAAATCACTACAAGAAGTGAATTGGTAGGATGGAAATTGTGTTGAAGGGATGAAATTTGAATAGTGTAAGACAAAATAGCTTGTCAGATAAGATATATGAGTGTAGCTGCTGTTGCTGCTGCTTGAATACAAGAAAAAACCTGAACATATGAGATTCAACATGGCGATCTTGTATTCCATTTATATAAGCTACAAAAATGGAGGATTTTTCTGCAAACATACACCCTTTTATTGTTGCTTAGTATCAGCAAATGACCGCAGGTTTTTTCAGTAAAATATATTTCATTTATACTAGAACATTTACAGGATTGTATACAATTATGGGTATACAAAAAATCTGACTTCCCTCACAACGAGACTTATAAAAAATGTATGCATTGTTTACTCATTCATACGCACATACATGTACACGCATACATATCATACATTCTATTCTCATAACATGATACTCATACATACTACATCATCTCATTATTTCCAAAAATTCTTTCATTTCTACTCCGTCGTCCAAGTCCCCGAGGATCAGCTCCGTTTCGTTCCGGTTCTCGTTCCGCTAAAGAGCTATGGCGTCCGTTGTCGAACTTTTACTCAGCAGGAACCCTCCTCTGTTTAACTCTATTTGCAACAGTTAGCCACGGTACAAGCGGCACTCTCTCTCTCTGTGTTCGTATAGTTCTTGTTTATGTTCACTCACACAGAGAGAGAGTAAAGTTGTTTACATTTGGGTGAAAACAACGGACAACTTTTGAATAATTCAAACGCGTATTACACTTCAGTCACCAGACGTGACTCTTGAATAGTAATTATAAAATTCTAAGAGTTAACTCGCGAATCTTTTACTGAGTGCTTTTTTTTGTTTCTACGGTGTTTTTTTCTCTCTTTCGTGGGGAATAAATACGAAATTAAATTAGAGTGCTTATATATATTTTTATTTTTGTTTTAATTTGCCTAGTAATTAGTTTATTATACAGGAGAGTAGTAGTATCGCTGCTGTTTTTTGTATACTGTTTTTCTATTTATTTTAGAAAGATTCCGTAGATTTTTTTCTCCTGTGAAACTGAAATGTGAAAATTACCGTTGGAAATATTCAGTTGGAGTTCTCTTCAGTCCTTTGTACGAAATGTAAAAATGTTTTCTCTCTTAAAGTAAAAATAATTATATCTGTTACAAGCATCTGTGCTAAAATCATTTATGTTCACTTCAGATACGGATGCTACAGATTACTCTCCATTGTGTAAGAATTCAGATTTTTTTAGAATATACATTATTTTCCCAGTATAAATACAGAATTCTGGAGTCCATTAAAATTACTTGCCTCCGGACACGATATCAGTTTGTGCGTATGATGAATATCCCGTGATATTACAGAATATATATGAACGCAAAGAATATAGGAAAAATGAAACATTTTTATTACGAAATTATCCGCCATTTTGGAAACACGGAACAATAATGTGCAATGTTCTAGAAACAAATTACTCGTAAAGCATTACCCGAGTTAAATATAAATGAAACTCTAGCTGTAAAATTGATACAGTTCCAGCGGACGAATGTTCGTTCGACTTGGCGGCTGAAAACTTCATTCTTCAAACAATAACTCCGTCTGTCATTTACAGTGAAGTCGACGGTTTGGTGCGTTCATCATCATTAATCAAGCCGCGCGCCGTGTTAAAGAAGGAAAAGTCACAATGTTGTTCATGCATTCAGTACTCAGAGAATTTATAAGCCAGTCGCATTATGTTGCCTGTCTACGTAGATTCGTTGGGAGTTTGGTTGATGATATTGTCTGTGTAGTGTAAATGAATTGTTGTCAGGATACTTATTACAATTGTTTGTCAACAGATGTCATGCTAAACGGGCTGCCCTGGCGCAACAATGAAGAAGTTATGCCACGTGATTGGTGTACTGTTGATCGGTGTTTTGATTGATGCGTTACCAGACGTCATTCGAATAGGTAAGTTTGATTGATAGATTCTTAGCACCATATGTCCATCTGTATGTCAACGAATATTATTTGCTATCTTTTGCCGGTCAAATTAAAGTTTAATTTCGAAATCCCTTCCGGCGTCCTAGCCATAAATCAATATAGACCATCTCTTTTAGCAAATGCTATTCCAAAAAAATACGAAAATCTGTTTCATGTAATTAAACCCGATTTAATGATTTAACTACTGCCATTTCCTTAAGAAACACATAAAAAACCGCAGTATTTCAAAAGGGTTCTTGTTAGGTACGATCAATCAAAAAGTCAAGTAGAGATCGTAGTGTGCCTGACGTCAACTCTCTTGGCCGGCCGACATTGCCTGCAGGTCCGGGCGAAGGGTTTATATCCTTCACAAAGGGTGCAGACAGCGATCACCCGTCCCATCTCACAAACCCACGCCGCTGGCGAAAAAGAACAGCGTTGTATTAACTTGGCATCGCCATATATCACACTGAACTTGTTTAATGTTGAACGTCTGCCAATATCAATTTGAAAAAGAACTACACAAGTCAGCTTAAGTGTACACAAGTGTACTGTGCTTTAATCAGAATATTTCGTACTTTGCATAGAATGTAGTAATAGTAATAGTAATAGTAGTAGTTAATCAAACATTGTATTATTTGCGGATATATGTATGTGTGTTAATTGTTATTATTATCAAGGATGTACATATTGACAACCGGTAGCCACAGCCCACATACATATATGTATTATGTATGTATACATTCATATAACAGATGCTGTATTTCCCTGCACTGTGAAAACAAAACCTGAATCAATATGTCACAATTGTCATTATAATCAGCTTAATTACCAGCAAATGCATTCCAAATGAGTCGGGCAATTTATCACGCTATCCGCGACCAGTCGCGTATGATGATAATTAACTGTGACAAAAAAGTACAGACACCGAGTGCTGCATTAACATAATTACACTGTGAATAATACATCACCGACTCTACACTAACTATATCGGATGCCATTCTGAAAACTAGCGAAATGTTTTCTCCTGTTGGTTACGTTTCTAGTGTAAATGTGTATTTCTTTTACGTTACAGGCGGCCTCTTTCATCCTGCGGATGATAAGCAAGAGATAGCGTTCAGATACGCTGTCGAGAAGATCAATTCAGATCGATCAATTCTGCCCAGATCAAAACTCAACGCTCAGATTGAGAAAATCTCACCGCAAGACAGCTTTCATGCTTCTAAAAGAGGTACAGGGAACATGTTATAAAATAATTACACAATTCCACCCAGTCGTTTAGTTCAAGTTAAACTGTAAATTCCCAATTAACTATACAGTCAGGGTAACCAAATTAGCAATAATGCATTAACCCTTTGGGTTCGGTCACTGCATTTTCCTGGGATAATTTAATTACTCGGGTCTTGTATAAATATTCTAGTGGTTATCTAGTTGGAAGATTTACAGAAAAACTTTAATCAATATTATAGTATGTTGAATATGTGTACAAGTTACTAACTACATAGTATTGTATTGTGTTCTATGTAGTGTGTCATCTGCTGCGGAGCGGTGTAGCGGCCATATTCGGTCCTCAGTCTGCCCACACAGCCAGCCATGTACAGTCTATTTGTGATACAATGGAGATCCCTCACCTGGAGACTCGCTGGGACTACAGGCTCCGACGGGAGAGCTGTCTGGTCAACTTGTATCCACATCCCACTACTCTCTCAAAGGTATTGACTCTGCTGTCAGTGTTTGTGTTGTACAACTAAAGGTTTGGGGATTGATTAAGCCCTCCATCGCTGTTCGCAATTCTAACTTAATACTAACAATCATCTCTAAAGGATTGTGCTGGTCTGCATTACAGATTCACTCAGAGAGAGATTCAGTCATTCAAATACGAGTTACTAGTTAGTAGTCTGTCTTTGAACTTTACAATTTAATTAATATTATTCTCTGACCTGTCATACAATGTTTTGAGAACTTACTGGTACAAAGTATTTCAAATCCTGTTTTTTGTGTACACACAGTGCTAAATTTTATTCAAGACTTTATTTTATTTTCAAATCTAATGAATTAAATCAATTACCACCACCCCGTATTAAATAAACACTCTAAAACGAGCGAAATTCTTTTTTTCAATTTAGCGACCAATTAAACAGAGATTAATTGACAAGAAAAACAAATGAAATGCGGAGTGTGTATTTATTTTAATTTCACTTTCGATTACTAATTATTCCAGCGCGGTTTTGCGTTAATATTAGTAAAATACATCATGCCACGCTATGTGACGCTATGCCGTATACCAACTAATTCTAATTATTACGTCTCGGGACGGTGTAAGGTGCTTTTACTTGAAATCTTAATTGAAACTCGACGTATTAAGCAATTTGAAATCACAGCTTGGCAATTCCTGTACATACTTCCAATTACCGTTTGCATTACGTATTCAGCAAGGTCTAAAGACATGTGCAATATCTAGCATTTCCATTCATGATATTCATCAACATTATAAAAGAAAATCAATGAAACTGATGTTACTCTGTGGACAGAGTAATGGCTGTTTATTTTTCTAGTATTCAATTTCACATAGACATTTCCATTTGTCCAATCAGAAATTCAATCGATGTTATTTCAATATGTAAACAAAATTCCATATTGAAATTTCTAGTAAAACATGCAACAGGCAACATGGACTTGGTAATATAGAGATCACACAGTTGTACAGTGTTACATATCTTTCATATGATATACAATAGACCGGCTACCTAAAATCGGAATGCATGATACGTTAGTTGTGTAAACCAAGATATCTGTGTCAAAATATTCTCGGTTGAATGTTTCTTTGTGGTTGATTGCACGATGTGAATATCTGTGTTACAGGCATACGTAGATCTAGTGAAAGCATGGGGATGGAAATCATTCACCATCATCTACGAGAACAACGAGGGTCTGGTGCGTCTCCAGGAGTTGCTGAAGGCACATGGACCTTATGAACATCCTATTGCTGTTCGACAACTGGGCGAAGGCTCTGATTACAGGTGAGTAATGTGCCATTTCTAAACTATACATAAATATTTCTTAACATAACTGTATGCTGATCCACTTCGATATTAGAAAACGGTACGGTACATTGAAAAAGTATGTAGAACATAGAAGTAGGTCTTTAATGAGGAATTGTGTGAAACGACGCTCTTGCAATTTCTCGGTTAAAAGTTCTGAATTTTTAAATTGTTCAACATGTATTATATTTGATGTAAGATAGTGTAATTTTGATTCGATGTTAGTCGTTTGAATCTCGTATGTAATGTGTGCATTTCAAGTTGTTTTATTACATTTAGAATTCTGTATTCTGCTTCAATATTTCGTTCGAGTTGTGCATTTGAAATAAATATTACAGAGTGTAGTTCCGATAATAGAATATACAACTTGATTTCTATAGAAATGCACGTGTTCATTGCTCATTCTTGTTACATTCTCTCTTATATAAAAGCGCCAAAAAGAAGAAATATCTCCAAGTTTATTATCTATTCTCGTCACAATTCTGGTATTTGAACGTGAGGTCACTTCCGAAACAGCGTTTGCAAGAAGTAAACATTGTTAGATGGCTACTTTACTGTGTATTGTACGATCTGTGTGTGTGTGTGTGTGTGTGTGTGTTAGAATTCAACAATTGCGAAGCTTTGGTTCTGTAGATTCTGTCATCGTAATTTAAAGCCCGTCTTGTAGTGTTGACCTTTCGCCTCATCCAACAATTCTCGTTCATCGGTTGTTCATCCACCGTACACTAAAATCGATCCCTTCCGCTTCGGAATTCCCGTTCATTCGCCGACGGCTCCATATGCGTCGCCCATGGCCCCGTAGCCTAGATATTTCGTCGGTTGGCAAAGGGGAGCGAGTGAGTGCGCCTGCCGAATCCTGTATCAAACAGTCATTAAAGTTGCCGGAGCTTTTAGCTTTCACGTGTATCGTGAGGCAAGGCTTTCACGTTTACGGGGGGATACACCGTTGAAAATGCAACAACCGGTTGCGCACACCTGAAGCAGAGCTAATCGGTTGCACGGATTTATTGACGTGACTGTACTTACTGAAGGGAATATCAATTCGGAACGTCTGACAAGCTGGCTGGTATATTGCTGAAATAGTCTAATATATATGCAAAATATATTATTTAAACCGGCAACAAAATTGAAGAGAAAAATATGAATTTGCACATTAAATTTCTTTAGATATTACCTATGTCACATTTTAGTTGTCTGTTATTCCCAGTTCAACTCTGGGAAATCTAATGATAGTTACTCAAAAATAAACAAATCAATGCGGTATGGCCTGGCCAATATGCAATTCCGAACGGTAAATGGAAAATATTTGATTCAGTGAATGAAAAATGTATTGTGCACTGGGATTATAGTCATTGTAGTGCGCTCAGGTTGAATCAATCAGATCAGTAGATTGATAATGCATTGTTGAAATGTGGTATTCAGTGGGGAAGTATATAGCATAAACACCGGAAATTGCTAACATAGTACATACTTACACACTCATATTGTAATTGTGCCTAATTAAAAATACTTGTATATTTATTTGCCGTTGATATTCGTGGAGCAAATCTAACATAACTAGTATTGCAAAATATATTTTCTTATATTATAAACAATATTGGATTAAAGTAAGTTCTAATTGGAATAACAAGCAAGTATTAGAAATGAACTTTTCTATGAAACTTTTCAGCATTATCTTACTCCATCGGTTTTTTATTAACAAGAAACTTCAGAACAAGACTTATAGATAATTTAACTCTTTAATAATCGCAGAATCATTACGTTCGCTTAGGAAAATATTCTTAAATCTTTTACAAAAAGCCACTCTGTAATAATTCGGCTTTATAATTCGCAGTAAATAATTCACAGTCGTTAATAATTAATCCATGTAGAAGGAAGAGTATCTCGTTAATCGGACTGTACGGACACGGCCTTTTGTAAAGCTCTCACGGAAGTTTGGGATCCTGTCATGGCTTGTAACTATGTAGGTCTCGTACATTGTGCTCGTAGGTGTGTGTGTGTGTTATGAGTATGTAGTTAACTTGTGGCACAGAGTGATTTCACCGGCTCAGTATCCGCCGACACCAGTAGTACGTGAAATACGATGTAAATTTGTCAAGTCGCTGATATTGTGGTTGGGTAATGTTTGCTGCTCGACTCCTCCTTGCCAGTTCCGGGAACTTCTCGAACCATCTCTGTAAGATCGTCTTTCCATTTTCGTGGACTTGCCATCATCCGCCCTCATAGTTGCCTCGTTTTCCGCATACAGATCAAGTGGCGTTGATGTGTATTATTTACACGCAAACTTCTCTTTCTCCTCCTCCGTTTCTCATGTCATGATTTGCTGTGTTCTTGTTGGTAGTTGCCACCGCTTACTGAATTGTGGTAAAAGTTATTAATTTCTAAGCAGTACCGCTGTGGGCAATTCTCAAATTGTTTATGGTTGAGTTGAATATCATTTTCATTTATTCCAAACAGAAATATTCCTCGCATAAAATATAAATTTGAAAATAACAGCAGTTTGCTGTACAGCCGACTCTTTAATTTTGCAAAGTCGTAACTAAATTACAGCCATTACGAAGCAAAATGAAAATCGTTAGTTCAGCAAAGTTCGATATTTCCTCAAACGATACGTTCTTTTGTATGTTATCGTTGGAGAGATGGTTGACGTAGTTATACTGTAGCAGCTAGTACTACCGGTTCAAATTTAAAATCTCATTAAATCCACTGAAGACTGAAAATATCTTTTACTTCTCTTCTGTTCCACTGTCACCTTTATATATCTGTTGGGAAAAACATGAAAGGGAAAAAAACCGTTCCAGCATCTTTGATCAATATCTACACGTTCCATCTCGCGTCAGAAATTTCCATCTATCTTTTGTTCGTTGTTTGTTGTGGAAACGAATGAAAATGTTGCTGTGGAAATAGAACATCGCTTAGCGACGATAACGGAAATTACTGTAAGGTATTTTCGGAGATTTTATTTTTAGGATCATGTAATAAGATTTGTAAAAAACCGCGAAAAGAGAACGTGCACAAAATAATATGGAGAGCGCATCGAAGATTTTGAGAGTTTCTGCATCTCTTCCTAACTTTTCTAATTATTATGTACTGTCTGTCCGTCGTGATTGTTGAATGGACGAAAGGAAAAGTTCACAAAGTAATTTGTGTAATGAGAATTTTGTATTTAAAGCGAATCAAAAGATTCTAGAATATTAGAAGTAATGAGACGACAGTGAAGATATTAATAATGATGTACATTCTACATGTGTATATATGTGTGTTTGTGTAATGTTTGTATTTTCTCTTTGCTTTACAGACCATTGCTAAAACAGATTAAGAACTCGGCTGAATCACACATCGTGCTGGACTGCTCGACGGAGAGGATCTATGATGTGCTGAAGCAGGCGCAACAGATCGGCATGATGAGCGACTATCACAGTTATCTCATCACATCTCTGGTGAGTTTGGCGTTTCACTTCCTCGCCTCGTTAGTCCGTTATTGTCACTTCCTTTGGGACGATGCACCACTACCGCTGAACCGACGTTCATACCACTTTAACGATACGCCGTCAAGTTAGACGTTCAGAGAAAATGTCAGCGTTGATTACCTCAAAACTGTGCAGATTTCACAGTCGCAATGTATCTGTTTTACTACCTACTCATTTAGAATTATTACAAGGATGGAAATTTATTTCCTCCTTAAAGTGATGACACTCATTCTTAGACACAATTAAACTAATCTTTAGAGAAGCGTTGCAAAGAAAGTAGTGTTTTCAGCTAGCATTTCTTCAGGTAATTAAATCGTGATTAGTCTCATTTACGTTATGAAAATGCAGTAGAGTTTTTCGATTAATAGTTTCTAAAGTGCAATGATCGTTGGCAGATGTGCCCGTACGTTTAGTTGCTAGAAAAAGTGTAGTTTTTACGTTAAAACTGATTAGAGATTGATTCAAAGGTAATTGGTAGAATTACGAGAAAAAATTCAGTGCAATTCGAAATATTTAACTTGAAATAGTACCAATTTCTGTCTTTTTGCTATAAATTTAAGCATGTGGAATAATTATTTGCTCAAGAGATTTCTAAATATATACAGGAGGTTCATAACTAACATTGCAATAAGTATCACATTGCATCAAACAGTTTTCTCAACGAATAAAGCAGCGTCAACCATGCTAGCCTATTTAGTTTTACTTCCGCTTTCTATGCAAAGTTTTTTTCTCTTTTTAGTGGAATTTTCGTTTTTATTAATCGCTTATAATAACTTCATAAAAGCGGAACCATGTTATGAAACGGTACCCTTATCAATCTGTATGACAGCGCGACAAATTTCTAGTTCTTAATTTGAAATGTCACCAGAAAAAAATTCTCTTCGGAAATGTATGAAATGAGAAAAAAAGGGAGACGTTTACCGGAACGTAGTTTTATTAAAGTTATTCTTGTTTTGATTTGTCAGTGTATTTGTTGCTCTGTATATTGCTAAGTAGTATCAAGTTTTACAGTAATTTACTGACTACGGACTTACTGATGTATTTTCAAGAGCTTATTGTTAAATTTTGGCGCGTGGAAAAGCTTCGGTCGATGTTGTACAAAGTTATTAATTTCCTTGGCTATTGTTTTCCACCGTATTGAGTTTCATGCAAAGTTACCAACTTCATGTCTCTGCTAATAATGTGGCCGGGTATTATGTTTATCCCTTCGTTAAATCTTGTCACGAGCGTACGTAAACAAAAGGGAACACTCTCTTAGATTATGAACAGAATACTTGTTAGATATAACACCGATTTCATACTATTATATATTGACCAATTTGCTATGAAGTAGAAAAGATATTCTAGGAATTTTATTTTCTGTAAAGGATATGCACGGTGTTGACCTGGAGGAATTCAAATATGGCGGCACGAATATCACAGCGTTCCGGTTAGTGGACCCGGAAAAACCGGAAATACAACGTGTTGTACGGGACTGGCAGTATGGGGAGGCGAGGTTCGGACGGAAACTTGAGATGCCCGCTTCCGCTGTAAGGGTAAATCTGATAACTAACGTTTTAAAAACCCAAAATTATGACTATGGTTCACTGCTTGCCTTTCTCTCTGTGTGTATGTGTATATTTGTATGTGTGTGTGCAAAGCATGATATATTACACTACCAGGATATATACCGAGGTACTGCAAACAGTTTTACTGCATTCTCTTCATCTCTCTCTGTCTCTCTCTGATATTCGGTTCACTCTGATGACCCTATATCTCTGATTCCGTGTTTAGGGATGAATGTTATGGTTTATGTATGGATATTTGCAGCGATGAATATTGTGATTAGCACTTTGAATGTGGTCCGCATGATATGAATGATGTATCATATGGTTTTTCGGGTCAAAAGATTGTGTTTATGTGTTAATGTATAATGTAATTAGCAGTAGAAATTTAGTACTGTGTTTATCATTGTTTATCGACAGTAATCTGTTTGCTAAAATGTCATTCAGTTTTATACATTTCATGTCGATAATTTGATCCATGCATGATAAAACATATGTAGACATAAATTGAAAAAGTTTTTTAATTAAAACTGCAGTGTCGCGATTTTCATTTATTTTTAAATCTAGCAACTGTAAAGCGATTGAATGAAATTGAATTATCATGTTTTTTTGAAATTTAAATTCATGACACATATAAATAATTTGTTTTTATATAAAGGTGAATTTATTACATAACAGATTTACATGTTAATCCTGTATATGTTGCATGTATCGTAGTTGTTAATATGTGAAATGTGAAATTTATGGTATAGCGTTACTGTACTCTTTGTGCTAAGCTTGTAAAATAAATTACATTATAAGCTTAACGTATCACTTTGTTGCGGAAAATTCAATATTATATTCATCAGTTAATATACTTGAGCATTGAATCCAATAAGTATTTCACATGAATATTTAGCACAATGTCGTAAATTTTGAATCTTTCTTAATATATACCAGTGTATTACTTTATTAGTATTATAATTTTGAGAATCCAAACATAGTTGCTTTTGAAATAATATCGCATTGCAATGTATCTCTTTTGTATACTTAACTTATCAAGAGAAACCTGTCGATTATGCTTACACTGAATGTTACCTTTATTTTCTTTCAGTTTAATGTACATATAGTGGATTCAGTCATAATTACGCTGTGGACAATATTGTTTTGTTCTGTTCTGCACGCTGCTTGGACTCCATCCAGGATAACATCACATTCATAAAGGTAAGTTTACAACCTCCTTAATGTCATCCAGCGTTACCGTTACCACATGTGTAAGTCTATTAATTTATACGTCGTACGCAAGTTAATATTATTACGTTGTCTAGGCTGAGACCGCGTTGATGTACGATGCAGTTCATCTATTCGCCAAGGCTCTGCATGATCTGGACACCAGCCAACAAATAGACATCAAACCGCTGAGTTGTGACAATGTCGATACCTGGCCGCATGGTTACAGTCTAATAAATTACATGAAAATAGTAAGTTTTATTATACATCAGTGCAATAGATCCACCCTATATAACCCTTTATGGCCCCGCTCTGCCAACGCATGGCAAACCGTAGCCCTAGCAGAGATATATGAGCACACAAAGACGTTTTTGTAATTTGGATATTAATGGTCGTGGATGTTTCTCCGAATTTCTGCTGAATTATGAAAGATACTGTTTGTGGATGTGGATTTTTGCGAGAGTAGCTGGGGCTTTGGTTAGCTTAACGGATTCACCCCCTAGCAGTGACGAATTCAGTTGAATAATTTCCCGGTGCTTTTGTTTCCATCGGTGCTAGGTGAAATTAAAGTGCATTAAATATAAGTTCAGTATATCCCTAGCCGGAGGCAGTACATGTGCATGTGCCCGTTTATTTCGACTACTTGATAATCTATCTCTCGGGAAACTACCGTTTCCAAACATTACTCAGAAATGTCTCCTGTGATTTAATTAAACAGAATTTAAACTCTATTCAGGTGGAAATGGCTGGCTTAACTGGCGTCATTAAGTTTGATCATCAAGGATTTCGCAGTGACTTCGTTCTGGATATAGTGGAACTGAATAAGGACGGATTGAAGAAGATCGGCACGTGGAATTCAACGGAGGGAGTGAATTTCACTCGCACATACGGCGAAGTCTATACACAGATTGTAGAGATACTACAGAATAAGACATTCGTTGTGACAACTATATTGGTAAGTCGAATACATTCCATAAATTTCCAGAATATCTAGTCAGAATATTTGTCAATCTTACGGACATATCATTTATTCTAAATCTCGTAAAATACTCATTCCAGAATCAAATATTCAGTAATTAATTAATGTTCTAAAATTCATGTATCGTATACTGAAATGCAGTAATTATTTATATAATTCCATCTTGCGCACAACACACATTTACCTCGTATATTCCACTTGAAATATTAGGACAACAGCTGCATTTTATAGATTTTCAAGAACGTTGAATAAAGTTATTGTAATGTTACAATAAATCTACAGAATATGTGACATGACTGCAATATAAAGTCGTAAATTACAGCCATTTTAGTTTAGACATCTTCATATATATATATAAATGTTTCTTATGCGGATGGAATCGTAAATTTCATATACGAATAAAATACGAACTATATATATTAATACGTATGTTGAAGTGCCAATGAGGTGTGATGGAATAAATTACATTTTATAGAGTTCTCCATACTGTATGCGGAAAGATTCGAGTGAAAAACTGACAGGCAATGCTCAATTCGAAGGGTATGCCATCGATCTCATTTACGAGATTTCCAGAATCCTTGGTTTCAACTACACATTCAGACTGGCACCGGATGGAAGGTAGGAACATCATTATAAATTAATGCTCATTTCTAAACCGGCACATAATTAAAATTATTCCCTTTCGTTCTGTAACATGGGACAGTTATATTATTCTTTGACATAATATAGCCGCAGGACTTGTAGCATAGCAATTATTGCACATACCAGATTTCCTCTTCAAACATTAGAAGATAATTTATAATAGTATTAATTTATACATATTAACTTTGGAACAAATCAAAGTTATACAAGTTTGCACGTGTAGTAGCAGCAAACAACCATGTATCGTGAAACTACTTTTATGTTACATACATTTATTATGTCTTCAACATTGTCTATTATTTCTAAATTCTTCTACTACTCTTTCATCTGGATTCTTGGAATTATTAAACTTTGACCATTAAGCAAACTTTAATTTCTCATTCTCTTACAATCAAATGTTACGGTACGCGAAAAGAAAAGTGAAACTTTTCTAATAAATATTGATGCGTGGAGATATAATTGCGTTTCTTTATGTAACGCTTCGTTTGGTTCTGTTATTTTACGTTGTGCGTTAGTATTTTATCGAGTTTTGTCCGTGTGAGCAGGTACGGCTCGCTGAACCGGGACACGAAAGAGTGGGATGGGATGATTAAAGAGTTGCTGGACCAGAAAGCAGATCTGGCGATAGCGGATCTAACAATCACGTATGACAGAGAACAAGCGGTCGATTTCACCATGCCCTTCATGAACTTGGGCATATCCATTCTGTACCGGAAACCGATAAAACAACCACCGAATCTTTTCTCATTCCTGTCACCGCTGTCCCTCGACGTCTGGATCTACATGGCCACTGCTTATCTAGGCGTGTCGGTTCTCTTGTTCATATTGGCCAGGTAATAAAACATATCACATTCACTAACCGTTAGACTTTACCCGGCGACAGTTGTCGTTGGATTTGATAAATGCTGCCATTTGTGTCCAGGTTTGTTTGTTCTCTTTACATTGGCAACAGATTATATAGAACGTATAGATTCCACGCAACGGTTCAATGGTTTTGAACCTTAACATACGTACGTTGTGGATTCATTGCTGTTGATCGTGACGCGGCTCTACAGTATATATAGAATTAATGAAACTCTTCTTATTTGTCTGTGCTATGACGAATGTGCAGGTTTACACCGTATGAATGGCAGAATCCGCACCCGTGCAATCCGAATCCAGATCATCTGGAGAACCAATTCACCCTGTTCAACTGTATGTGGTTCGCAATTGGTTCACTGATGCAACAGGGTTGCGACTTCCTGCCAAAGTAAGCGGTACAATTACAAACCCCTTTGGTTTTTCCAGGTTCAGCCCCTATGAGTGGGACAATCCTCACCCTTGTAACAACGACCCGGACGTCCTTGAGAACCAATTCAGTTTGTTAAATTCCCTGTGGTTCACCATTGGTTCCCTGATGCAGCAAGGTTCCGATATAGCACCAAAGTAAGTTCCGATAACAACAACAACCACCACCATCATCGATACTGGTTCACTACTTCATCTCTAGTGGATATTTTGGTGACCATATTGCAGTCTTGCTGTATCACAAATACATAGTTACCATAGCACCACCCCACTGTTTATTAGTAAACCAATAAGCTAGTAAGAGTATCATCGATAGTCTAGTTTAGAGAACGTACAACACGGTACTTGTAAATATATTTTCACATAGTTACTGTAGTTGCACAGCACTGTTAACTAGGCTACCGATGTTTGTATAACCGTTCATTTATTTGTTACTATGTTGCGCAAATTGTTCAAGATATGTATACCTAAATTGTAATTGTACTTTACAGAGCTGTATCAACCAGAATGGTAGCGGGCATGTGGTGGTTCTTCACCTTAATCATGATTTCATCCTACACCGCAAACCTGGCGGCTTTCCTGACGGTTGAACGTATGGATTCACCTATTGAAAGTGCCGAGGATTTAGCGAAACAGACAAAGATCAAGTACGGTGCATTAAGAGGCGGATCAACTGCTGCTTTCTTTAGAGTAAGTTGTACATTTTATCACAATGTTCACATTGTATGCCTACATACGAGTAGTTATGTAGCAATAAAGAAGTTATCGATATGATTGATTTCTTGTAATTGCAGGACTCAAATTTCTCCACCTATCAAAGAATGTGGTCCTTCATGGAATCTGCCAGGCCTTCAGTGTTTACCACTAGCAACCTGGAAGGCGTTGACAGAGTTGTGAAAGGCAAAGGAAGTTACGCGTTCTTGATGGAATCCACATCGATAGAATACGTGATAGAACGGAACTGTGAGCTGACCCAAATTGGAGGAATGTTGGATTCGAAGGGATATGGCATAGCTATGCCGCCAAGTAAGTTACCTCTCCAGTAAACTAGTTAATTCACTTGTCCAACTTAGTCCACGGGTTCCTAGGGTCACTGAGATCGTAATCTTGATTAGTAGGTGTGTAACTCAGTTGCCAAAACTATTTGTTCTGATTAACAAACATGCACCATTAAGTATCTACTTATATTTGTACCCTGTTCATATTATACATCCATATATGAAACATATACACAGTATAATTTGAAAATATTTGCAGAAAATATATAATGCTTTGTATTATCATACAAACTGCTTCCTTTGAATTTTAAATTTTTAAACCAAGTAGTAGAGCTGGATGATGTTATACTTTCAACTACAATTCTGGTTTGTCCTATTTCTATTTCCGTAGATTCCCCATTTCGGACGGCTATAAGTGGTGCCATTTTGAAACTTCAAGAAGAAGGCAAACTGCACATCCTGAAGACCCGGTGGTGGAAAGAGAAACGGGGCGGTGGCGCTTGCCGAGTGAGTAGTACAACATCCATAATATCCTTCACTACGAAACTTTTATATTGACTATTGAAATAAAAATAGATGGCTGAATGTTAGCAACCGTTCGTTGCGCCTCTTTGAATTGCAAATTACTTTTTCTTTTCAAAACTTTCCGCCATGTAATAGAATCTTGACTTGCTCCTCATACTTTCAATGTACCTGGCATTTCATTTATCACAAAGAACTTACTATTACTATTTCCTAACTCTAAATAAAATAACTTTGCTTATAACGTAAACGAGGGATTTAAAGAGAATATTGATTTATAAATGAACATTTAGATTTACTAGTTGATGATGGGATTGCGTACTTAAAATGATTGTACATTACATTACATTTGTTGTTCTTAAATTATCTGGTTAATGCTCGACAGAGCTTAACGTGAGAGCTTACTTCACTTGACATATTAGTTAATTTATTCTCTTTTATATATGTAAGGTGGACACTCCGAAGACGAGCAGTACGGCTAACGAATTGGGGCTGGCGAATGTCGGTGGTGTGTTCGTGGTGCTGATGGGCGGTATGGGGGTCGCCTGTGTCATAGCCGTGTGTGAGTTCGTGTGGAAGAGTCGCAAAGTCGCCGTGGAAGAACGGGTGAGCAGCATCCTGCACGACACGTAGCTGTAAGAGATGGCCGTAGTCGGCAAATGTACACGTGCTCATACGTTACATACACTAGAAACTGACGCGCAGTCCGAGATTCACACGATTTCCACCTGACATTCAAGTATCATCTTCATCAAATCTAATTCCGACAGAGAAACTGGTTTCTAAAGAGCATCTTGAAAGGAACGGATGCGAATGAGAAATTTATAGGATACAAATTATGTGACACAAATTATTTTGCTTTCTATTTTTTCATTCGCCTCTAAATGAAACCCATGTCGGCTGAAATCTAGATGCATCTCGGAGCAGCGGCAGAATCCGATTGTAACATAGCTTACAGCGTGATATAGAATTATCTTCTCATCAACGAAGTATACAAGTATGTTGGTCGTTCGTCAAATAATAACTTGTATACTTCCATGCCCTTCAACAAATACTTTACTACATAAAAAGAGTATAATCCGATTTGACGCTCTTCAATTCTTTCCATTTCTTTGTCAAGTGCAAACATCTAGTTTTCTCTTTGCTTTTATTTTCTAACAACCCGCACTTGCTCTAGTGGGGGTGTGAGGAGATTGTAGGAGTTTGTGAACTCTTATGATATAACCACAGTAATTTTCATCGGAAATGTCTGCGGTAGCACACACAGACACACAAAAAGGAGAAAATCAAAAAGAAAACTTCTCTCGCTTGTTAACTAACATTACAGTCGGGTTCTGTTGAAAGTTTTTAGAATAAAAAAAAAACTTTACAGTGAAGTTCATAAAGTTTCATCGTGTTCAAACCGTCGTATCGATAACGAAACAAAGATTAACAAACTGTCCAAACTGAATACTAATAATGGCTCACACACTTGTTCTCCCTTTTATCTTATACGCTGTCTGGATTCAATGACGTCACATGAACAACTATGGGTACAGACTTTCATGTATATTTATATGTTACACTATTGTCAATTGAAATTTATAGAAATTAACTTAGACCATTGGTTAGCTTAATCGCAATGCCGTTTATTTATTTGTTGTATGTTAATATTTATAAAATTCATTGAAATCTTCAAGTCTGTACCAATATGTTGTGAGTGACGTTGAATATCATTCATTCATTATAAACAACATTGCATCATGAATTAATATTTATTTGATACAAATCATATACTACTGTTGTTGTCGAATGCGATATTGTTATAATTAACTGGAATATAATTATATACTCTTGGAGAGAGAGAGAGAGTATATTGTTGTCATTTTCTCACACACAGTAGATAATTGTTTATAATAAGTTTAAAATCAATGCCGGGCCATTACAAATCGAGCTTCGAATTATTGATTATACACAAATAATTACGTACGTATATAAAAACGGCACTAGATAAAAAACGAATTTATTGACAATATATCAGTTACTGCAAAAACTATTTGATGAACAATCATAACACATTTTGTACTATTGAATTGTAACTGCGTCATATATTTATTGTATTTCATACAATATATCTGCAATGAACTGATGATGAACTAAACCAGAATTGGGTGAATGCACGTATACATATGTGTGTATATATATATGGTGTGTATGTGTGTGTATGTATGTGAGATGGTTAGTTATAACACGTTCATTAGATGACTATGTTAGTTCTGTCGGAATTTGTTGATGCTCTCCTGTCCTGAATGGATTAATAGGAGGTAAGTGTCAACATGTTAATATTTAGTTAACATCATGCATACATTAATCTAACTCTGCTATATACTCTCGTATACTATACATATATATTGTGTATGTTTGTAGTAGGTAGTTGTTTGTTTCTTTGGATATTCTATTTACTTTGTGTTTAGTTTGTGTCCAATGTGTTGGTTGTTACTCATTGTGTTGTGTTCCTTGTTCACAGTCATCACTGTGTTCCGAAATGGCATCAGAGTTGAGATTTGCACTACGTTGTCATGGTTCTACCAAACCGGCACGTAAAAAGGGCTCTGGTTCTGGCAGAGGCACAGCCTCAACAGACGAGGAACGGTTCCATCCACTGGGGCCTTACGCCCAGTACGGGTTTGTGGGCAAAGAACCGCTGACATAAATCTATCACGCAACAATCTAGCACAATTATAATTAAATCACAAGCATTCGTTGTTCATTATTTCCATAAAGCAACGTTCGTACATTTATAGCGCAGGTTTTTGGGGAACGAACTTTTTCGAAAATTTTAATACATATCTTATAGTTCGATGTTTGATAGAGTTTTTACAGAATTGAAAAACAATTTTTCGCAGATTTGAGTTACAAATAGATTAAATTGATGTAAGTCTAAAAATATATATAGATTCTTATGCATCGCAAAGCCGGGTTTAAACTCTTTTTTATTCATCTTGAAAATGTGACGACGATATATCATAGATTGTTTATACAGTGCAATGAAAATATAAGAAAAATTCTGGCGGAAAATCTGACGACAATTTAATAACAAGCTCGATCTTTACGTTATTCTACGATATAACACATTTATTTTGTTTTTTATTCTTTTCAATATATTTTCCTCAATTACCGGAAATGTTTTGTTTATAGTGAAATTCATAGAAAAATGCGTGTTTGGCATGTTGGCAAGAAGTTCTGAAATGTATCTAATTCATTGCAAGGTTTTGGTAATGTGACAAGAATGTTTGGAGATATTTTTTAAATATGTTTTTTGGTTCCTTCATATTAGTGTCTGGCAATTTGTTTACCAATAACACGTATACTGTCTATTGACATATACAGTTTTGTTGATAAAAACGTCAAGTTTAAATATTATTCGTGAAGGAGTTGTAGTTACTATGGCCATAAACAAAATATGATATATAAACGAAATGATATGATTACTATTTCTGAGTAGCCCGTGTATAGATTATATTCCATATGGTGACCAAACTAACGGACGAACATACTGATTATCTTATAAATCGATGATAAACAAACTTGTGCAAGTTTCTCACAATAAATAAATGTGTTCTCTTCTTACAATGTCTTCAATGTATGTACAAATATTTCCAAAGTACAAATGTCTCTTCGTCTACAACGTATTCCATTTCTTGTGAACATAAGTTGAGAGAATTCATTTCAAAACAGCAGAATTATAACCGAAACATTTAGTTGTATCACTTAATTATCAATCTTTCGACAGGTTACATACAAATTGTAATGGCATCATTGCCTCTAGATAAATTTATACTTGTAGTACATTCATATGTTCAAATCTATTTTATTCAAGCATTTTTCAATAACTAAATGAATGAATGCTCTTCTTCATTCAAAATCTTACAGTATATAAATAGAATATGCAGTTTAAAAACTGCTTTCATATGCCCTACATAAATCTGCAGCCAGAGGGAATATATGATTCCATGATTTAATGCGTGCACAATGTCCACTTGTATATTTGGATATATTTTCAGCTCAATCAGTAAAATATCCTGTCAGTTGTTGTAAACAAAATCAAAATATCGCTGTGCTAAATGTTGCGTTGATAGTTTATGATGAAGAAAAAAACGCTCTTGATACAACTCTGTACAAGTTTTAATAACATTATTACTAGTTTAATATGTTATCATTATACACCGATGTACAAGATATCAAAAATGTACGGAAATAGTTATTTTGTTAGTTCACCAGTTTCTTGCACAATTAATTTATTAAAAAGCAACGAAATTTCTAGAGTACAACAAATATTAACGTACAAGTTCGTTTTTGATAAACTTGTACATTTCCAGTATGGGCAAAATATCTTACTATTAATACTTTTAACTATTTAAAGTATGTTTCGCCTGAAACTGGGGATGTATCATTCATTTGTGCTAAATTTAAATTGTTGGGTTTATATTTTGAAATCGTTTTAAGCTAATCTGTTAGAGTTTATTATGGAATAGATATATAAAATTATTTATGATATGATGGCTTAAAATCGATTTCAAAGTAATGGTTTCTATTAAAATATGTAGTATTTGATTTCTCTATTGACTACTGTAAATAAACTAACGTTTCTCTATGAACATTCCATTGTTAGACTGTCTATGAGTCTACGACCAGGGCGGTCTAGATTCCTGTAAATACTGATCATGTTTGTATGTGTAATGTTTAACTCATGTAATTTTTATTGGTAATACCATTTTTATGGGGTCATGTGTAAATAAATATCAAAAATAATCTCTTCACTCCTTCTTTCTACTAATTGTTATCATGATATGTTGTTAGTCGTTAGCATAAGGTTAAATCATTTCAGATAGTTTAAGCGTAATGTAAATAGGACTACAAATACCTATATTAATAACGATTTTCTTCATTTTAGATCGGACTCAATGTCGTTTCTTTATCTAGGACACTGTTAGTATGTAGTATGCATGTTTTACTTACAAGATTCAAGTTTTCTAAATTGGTTTGTTTACGTCTTGCGTCAGTCTAATAGGTTTTATAAATATTTGGTACAAGATTGTGCACAACATTGGGATAATAGTCAATGGTAATTGTCGCAGAATTTTGTTAGAATGGTCTAAATAGAATAGGATAGAATGTATTTTAAACTAAAGGATAGAACTAATCAAATATTCTCTTTCTAATGACATATTTTTGGCTGCTCTGATATTGCGAACCTAAAAATAATCTAAAAATTGGCTCTGAAACAAGAAGCATCTTTTTCTACTAGTAGTGATCTCGGCATCGTTCATTCAAACATTATAAAACTGCAGTAGGTACACGTTGTTGTTTTGCTTACATAAACTGCCTCATTGCGCCAGTAATGTTCGTCGATTACCAAACATAGAAACATACATGTTCATTGTTATGTCTGTATAACAATGGATCCGAAAAATGTGTTTCTGTTTATTTTAACTTTGTACATTGTTGTAAATGAGGGTAACTGTATTCGAGAAGAAGTTAGAATAGGTAAGGAATATACAAGTCAGATACATTTGCATCAGTAACGTTATGTTTTTGTCACTGTTACATAATTTATTTCATTCGTTTAGGCGGTCTGTTTGACGAAGAAGGATACGAACAACATTTGGCATTTCAGCATGCAGTGGAATATGTAAATTCGGAACGAATTTTACCAGCGCACACATTAGTATCGGATGGAAGAAAAGTGACACCGGATAATGATTTTCTTGTATCGAAAACTGTGTGTGATTTGTTCAGTACCGGTGTAGTGGGAATTTTTGGTCCTACCACGGGCAGTGCAGCGGATTATGTGCAATCTATGTGTGATAGTAAAGAAATACCTCATATTGAATTCAGGTAAGAATAGAAAACATTATTGTTTTATTATTCATTCTTTAACAATAGTAATATGAATGTTGCTCATGGATTCATGTTTCTAAACCACGTGCAGATAGAACTTATAAATATATTAGGTACTGTTGTAAAGTAAGACGAATATAATATTATTTCAGATCCGATGTGGACCATTATCGAGATGCATTGATGATTAATTTATATCCATACCCGCCTGTGTTGGCACGTGCATATGTTGATATAGTACGTGCTTGGCACTGGACGACTTTCACCATATTTTATGATAGTTTCCAAGGATTGCCACATGTAAATGAACTTCTGAAGATGTATGACACCAAGGGATATGTCATCAATGTGCGGCAACTGGATGAAACTCGAAGTGGAAATTACAGGTAAACTACTCCGTCATTCATGCTTCATTGTTCAACTTTTACATCATTTCTATACTCTAGACCAGCTTTGAATGAGGCCAAAAAGGCAGGTGAAACAAATTTCATTATAGAATGTGACAACGACAGTCTCGCTGACATATTGATCCAAGCCCAGCAAGTTGGACTTATGTCCGATTCGCATAACTACATAATCATGAATCCCGATTTACATACACTGGACTTGACGCCTTTCCGGTATGGTGGAGCGAACATTACTGGAGTTAGCATGGTCGATCCAACCAATGAGGATGTCATAGAAGTTGCAAGAGATTTCCATAATTACAAGCAAACATATGATCCGTCCCTTCCAGATGATAGAATGCCAGAATTCAAGTTCAAATCTAAAATAGCACTGCTGTATGATGCGGTATATGTGTTTTCTATGGCACTGAGAGATCTGAATAGGGCCCAATTAACCGCAAAATCGTTGAGCTGCGATGAAAATGATAATTGGGAACATGGATACAGTTTGATCAACTTTATGAAAACTGTAAGTAACGCTAAATTGTCAACCATTTAGATAATTTTATTACATTATTACTTTTGCAGAAACAGTTGAGAGGTTTGACTGGAGATATCAAATTTGATCACCAAGGATTTCGTAGTGATTTTAATTTGGATATATTGGAATTATCCGAACAAGGATTGGTTAAAATTGGTGTATGGAATTCTACCGAAGGCTTAAATATCACTCGTCCTGTATTGCCAGAGGTTGATAGCGGCGAAGAGAATTTAACTAACAGATCGTTTACTGTTTTAATATCTTTGGTAAGAATTAAATAACGCAATGAATACATATTTCACTACATTTAAAATGTACAATCTTAATAAACTGTTGAGTTTTATTTTCAGACTGAACCGTATGCGATGTACAAGGAATCTAGTGAAAAACTAACTGGCAATGATCGATATGAAGGTTTTGGAATAGATTTAATAAAAGAATTAGCACTAATGTTACGTTTTAAATATACGTTTCATTTACATCCTGATTCCAACTACGGTAGCTTCAATAAGAAAACCCAACAATGGACTGGAATGATTAAAGAGCTGAGGGAAAATGTAAGTAGCAACATGCATACTGTATACGTAATTGCATAGAGATGATATTTTAAGATTATAATGAACGAATAGAAATAGAATTGCTATAAATACTACATTAATAGAACATGTTTATATTGTATACATTTGTTCATAGCGAGGTGATCTGGCCATAACAGACTTCACAATCACAGCTGAGCGAGAAATTGGAGTGGATTTTACAATGCCCTTCATGAATTTAGGTATAAACATTGCATAATGTAGTTTATACGTAGTTTTGATAATTTTTTTGCTATCTATACAGGTATCAGTATACTATACAAGAAAGAAATGAAGATGCCTCCAAAGCTTTTTTCCTTCATCTCACCATTTTCTTCACGAGTTTGGATTGCTTTGGGCGGAGCATATTTCTTCACTTCTATAATGCTCTTCATTATTGGCCGTATATCGCCTGCCGAATGGACGAACCCATACCCATGTGTGGAAGAACCTGAGTATCTTTATAATCAGTTCACCATTAGAAACTGTTTCTGGCTAACACTCGGTTGTTTGATGACACAAGGCAGTGACGTAGGTCCAATGTAAGTTAGATTAGTGTTACGTGTAGGGTAAACAAATATTTGATATATTATTTTTGTTTTTTCAGTGGTATTTCAACTAGAATGCTTGCCGGTTTATGGTTTTTCTTTGTACTGATCTTGAATTCATCTTATACAGCTAATTTGACTGCGTTTTTAGCAGTCGAAAGTTATTACAGGCCCATTAATAGCATTGAAGATTTGGCCAATCAAAATACAATTAAGTATGGTGCTAAAAGTGGAGGTGCTACTGCCAATTTCTTTAGGGTATGTACATCATTAATTTCAGTATTTTCCATTGTGTAATGAATTAATACATTGTCGTCATGAGTAGCTGAATAAACTTGTCATTTGTTTAGGATTCAAATTACACAGTTTATAAGAAAATCTGGGAATATATGGAAGCACATCCAGAAGATATGGAGGAAGATAATCCTTCTGGTGTTACTCGTGCCGATCAGACTGATTATGCTTTCTTGATGGAATCTACTGGCATCCTGTACACAACTGAACGTTACTGCAACTTATCACAAGTGGGTGATTTACTGGATAACAAAGGATATGGAATAGCAATGAGGAAAAGTAAGTTGTACGACATTTCTACAGACTTGTATGTGTTAATTTCCTTAGTACACAGTATATAGTTACTTGTGCTTCATTCATTGCAGATTCTAGCTATAGAGGTGTATTGAGTACAGCTGTACTGAAATTGCAAGAATCTGGTAGACTGGCGCAACTGAAGAATAAATGGTGGAAAGAGAAGAAAGGCGGTGGAAAATGTAGTGTAAGTGTATTAATTACACTATAATAAACAAATAGTACGCTAATTTAATTATTAACTAAGAAATGTTATATATACATTAAAGCTGCGAAGCTGAAAATACATATCTTGACATTCAATTTAGATTGCGTCTTTGTGAAATACTGACATTTTGATATTCTACAGGATGATAAGGCGAGTGATCGTGCTGCAGAGTTATCCCTTAGGAATTTAGGTGGTGTGTTTCTGGTATTGGTTGTCGGTTGCGTTGGTACTGTCCTCATTGCCTCCGCGGAACTCCTACTGAATGTTTGCAAGAGATCTTACAAGAATCACAGCACCTTCACGAGTGAAATTGTTTCCGAATTTAAGTTCTTAATGAAGTGCTCGGGTCAAGAAAGGCCAAATCCATGCCGAAAATCACTGTCTCTCTCGCCACAACACAGCAACCATTCCTTGAAATCATTAGATGGTAACATGGCTCCCACATACGGTTTCGTAAATCCAGATTTAAAGAAACGCTCTTCTGGATCGGCAACAAGTCGACGCCAGAGCAAACTAACTTAGCGTGAGTGAGTTTAATTTATACTAAAATTCAAATATATGTTTGTGCTTTATCATGAATAAATAGTGATCCAGTGTACATACGAGTATAGTAAATAAATCTCGGTACATCATAGTGTAGATTTCTATAATTAGCACTACAATGTACGACGCTATACTGATTTGTTATTACTGTTAAGTTTATTTACAGTTGAGAGTAGTTTGTACATGTAGTTTTCATATGGTTTTGGTCTCGTTTTCATCCATTTTCCTATTAGAATGGAAGTATACAATTAGAGAAATAGTCATACAATGATTATTTGTTTTTATACCACAGATAAAATTATACTAAATGAATTGTATTTGTATACTGTTTTATAGACACATATTGTGTTTAGTCAGATTTTATTTATCCTATTCATAGGTAATATGAACAATGATATTCATCACAAATAATCACATTTGAGTAAATGCAAACACAAGTGTATTTATTTTTTAAAACTAAAAATAATAAATACAAATATCATTGAAAATAGACTTTTCTTCTACACTTTTAACCTATTATCACCCAAGTGCATGATTCCAATTTATATTTATCCATTTATTTTATGATTTGTTTATTTTCCCTTCTTGTATTTGTTTATTTTAACATTTGTGACATATAAACGGTGCTCTAGATAGATTGAATTGCTGGCAGTTGGATTGTAGGTGGTGTATATATAGAACAGTTAATTTTAAAAGTGTGCAATTGGTGCAAAAAATCGTCGTGATAGTGCATTGCCATGCATTTCTTAACATAGAACACATAACAGAATATACATAAACACATTATTCAAGTTTACATTAAAAATAATATACAGTACATTGGTTTGATGCAACACAACTCGAGATTGAACATTGATAGATAATGATGCCAATGAATTATTGTTCAATTTAACATACATTCATAGACCTTCGTTTTATTTTCTAATAAGAATTTTATGGATCAGGTTTTATCAATATTCGTAGTAGATCCATTTTCAACTTATATTAGAAGAAATATTTATATGTTATACTTCCCTAGATTGTTAGTTAAAAGTTACTAAAGATTAGATTGTTTCCATTCTGTATATAAACGAAACATTTTTATCACAATTTTATATCTTCCAATAAGAACAGAAATATATATACAACCTATTTGGAACTGTATACTTACGGAAATCGTTTATAAACATTTAATTCGACATTAAAGTCGACTATCATAAACAGATATAAAACTAGCTATTGCAAATAAACTTGAATTATGTAAATTAAATCTGGAAGTGGTATATATATAAACGCACATGTACAGATTCATTGAAGTGCTCTAACGGAAATGCACTACATACATAGTCCATGTGTCAAAGTATTAAAAATAAACAAATTGCGTTGAACCAACTATGAACGACATTTGGAAATGTCTCTTGTTGACAAAATATTTCGACGTATTTCTGAGAACCGGCAGTATGGTTTTTATTGTTGTCGGAATGCAACACTACTACATATTACTGACATGACTTTCTTTCCAATGTACTAAATTTAGATGCAGACGACGCCAGTTCAAACCGACGGCAGACATCGCTGGAGTTTGAACAGATCAACTCGAGTGCCGACTGCAAAATTTATAGATCCTCTTAAGTCAGAGAACTGTCAAACACAAAGTTCTACCATGTATTCGTGTTTGATTCGACAACATTCTTCGTCGTAATTATACTAGTTCCATAACAATGGAATGTAGAAGTTTGTTTTGGAATTTTGTGCTGTTAGCTGTTGGAGTTGTGAAGATTGCTGGATCTCCATATGATATTCCTATAGGTAAGTTATATATTTCACAATTGTGCGCAAAATGAGGAACACTCTCATTTCAATATACAAACATGTAAACTTTGATAACTCAAAACTATAGTCTGTGTAAACTGAAATTAAAGCTAGTCTAATATTATTGTAGGAGGAATATTTGATATTGATCAAGAAGAACAAAAACTAGCATTTAAACATGCAGTGGAATTAGTCAACAATCAAAAACTACTCTTTCCACATCGATTAATTGCTGTATCAGATCGAGTTAGCGAAAATAATGTATATGAAGTGTCTAAAACAGGTAAAGACTTAATATTTTCGTAAAATTTTTGCTATATTACATACAGCTGACATATTTCTATAATAATCCATGTATGTACTTTACTTTGAATATTATTCAGTGCAGAAGTTTAATAGATATTTGTATTTTTTAGTTTGTTCTATGCTGTCATCCGGTGTATTCAGTATTTTTGGACCAAGTTCTAGATCATCCTCGCTTCATGTGCAGTCAATCTGTGATACGATGGAAATACCTCATGTGGAAACTATGTGTAATTTCCATCAGCAACGTGGATCCTGTCAAGTGAACATTTACCCACATCCGCCTGGGCTTGCCCGAATATTTGTGGATATTGTGAAGTCCCTAAATTGGAAATCTTTTACAATCATCTATGAAACTGGCGATAGTTTGCCCAGAATCAGCGAACTGTTAAAACTATCAGGAACTAAAAAATACAGTATTTCACTTAAGCAACTGGATAGTATGTACACTGGCAATTACAGGTATGATTATATTATTTTTAGAGTTTAAAATTAGGTTATATATAAATCATCTTTAAAGATTGCTACAGCAACAGTTTAACAATACCAAAAACTAACTAACAGTCAACTGTTTTAGAACTGCACTACAAGAGGTGAAAAAATCGGGTGAAACCAATTTTATTGTTGATTGTTCAATAAAAATCTTGAATGAAGTACTCAAACAAGCCATGCAAGTAGGCCTTATGTCCGATACACATAGTTATCTGATTACGAATTTGGATCTGCATACAATTGACTTGTTCCCATATAAACATGGAGGAGCGAATATTACAGGCGTGAGTAAATACCTATATTACTTTTAGCTAATAACAAGTACTTTATTTAATTATGCAGTAACGTGATTATCAGTTGTTAATATTATTACTGATTATTGAGAACATTTTAAAAAGTAACAGAGCGCATCTTACAATACTTTAAAAATTGCTAACATAATATACACTGCAATATACTCGGGCTGGAATGTTTAAAGTTATTTCATATTTCTTAAAAAATTCCTGGAATACTAAAACTGTCCCGCTTCACTGCTGTTTACATTGCCGTTTGTGTATCTTAAAAATATTTAATGTTTTTGCATCTTGGCCCGGGGCCAATAGCAAATGTAATTTAAGTCAGAGTGGGTGAATTATTATCAGAAAATAGTAATTTCATGGTTTATTTGCAAAGTACGTTATCTTAGTAGTTCATATCATGTTTAGTTTGATTTTTATTACAGATTTTGATTTGATACGCACTTATGTGTGTGTTTATAATCGTTTCAGATACAACTAGTTGATCCATCTGAGGAGAAAATTATATCTACTGCACGCGCCTTGCAACGTATAAAACTAGAATCCAGACCAGATATCGAAGAAGTTTATCGTCCAGAATTATATTTCAGAGTTGATACAGCACTGATTTACGACGCTGTACATCTCTTTGCTGAATCACTGAAACAACTGAAAATTTCGAAATCACTGAACTCGAAACAGTTATTCTGTAATGATACCAAAAGCTGGGAACATGGATATAGTATAATAAACTACATGAAAACTGTAAGTATTGTCGAATATCGTTAGAAATATTTCATAATCAACAGTTTTATTTTTCATCGACAGAATTCTATAAAAGGACTTACTGGGGATGTCAAATTTGACTACCAAGGATTCCGAAGTGATTTTGCTCTGAATATAATTGAACTAAATGCTACGCGTCTCATTAAAATTGGGACTTGGAATACATCGGAAGGATTGAATATAACACGGAGTCCGACTGATGACAATAACTACATGAATGATGAACCAGAAGAAGAGTACAGTCTCAGGAACCATTCGTTCGTTGTCTTAATAGCTCTGGTAAGTGTACGTTCATTGTTTGTCAATAATTATAATATGACAAGTATTGTTTGAAGACGGATCCATATGGCATGTTGAAAGAGGCTAGTGATAAGTTGGTAGGAAATGATCGATTTGAAGGATACGGTATTGACTTGATCCATGAATTGTCTTTGATGTTACGATTCAATTATACCTTCAAAGTACAAGAGGATGGAAATTATGGAACCAAGAATTTAACGACTGGAGAGTGGAACGGAATGATTCGAGAATTAAGAGATGAAGTAAGTCGGTGAACTGTGTGTGTCATAACGTGTAATGTGCTAATTTTATTTAATATATTTAATAACACAACTGTTATTTACTACATTTTTTTGTTCGTTGTTTAGAGAGCAGATCTGGCAATAACAGATCTTACCATAACTTCGGAAAGAGAAGAAGCCGCGGACTTTACCTCTCCATTCATGAATCTAGGTAAGTTGACTAAATGATTTTACTAACTGCACTTACAGATAATACATTCAATGATGATATTATTTTTATTGTAATGTATTAATGTGTTTGAATGTCATAGGAATTAGTATACTTTACAAGAAACCTATGAAACTACCGCCAAGTTTATTCTCATTCCTGTCACCATTCTCCAAGGCGGTATGGTATTATCTGGGATGTTCTTATGTAGGCGTATCACTGATGGTTTTCATGATGGCCCGAGTAACTCCTGCAGAATGGACTAATCGTTATCCATGCGTAGAAGAGCCAGAATTCCTCGAGAACCAATTCAGTTTTAGGAACTGTTTCTGGTTTACATTAGGAAGTCTTATGCAACAAGGTTCAGAACTGGCACCAATGTAAGTATTCTACACTTTTTGGTTATTGATAAATAATAGAAAGATGTTACATCTATATTTACTTATGTGTTTTTATGTTTCAGAGCGATATCGACTAGAATGGTTGCTGGAATTTGGTGGTTCTTTACTTTAATCATGGTATCAACATATACGGCCAATTTGGCAGCTTTCTTAACAGTGGAAAGTTTATCTTCGCCTTTCAAATCGATTGAAGAACTTGCGAATCAGAATGTAATCAAATATGGAGCAAAACGTGGTGGTGCAACACAGAACTTTTTTAGGGTAAATACAATATTTTATGTTATTATTTCATGGGAATTAGGTTGTTTTCTCAGTTACGATTAACTGCATGAATTATGCCATTGCTAGATGTAAATATGTAGGTATATTGAAGTTTATTTCTGCAGAACTCAACCTATGCTACGTATAAAAAAATCTGGAAATTTATGGAAGAACATCCGGATGTGATGACTGGGTCCAATCCGGAGGGTGTTCGAAGGGCTGAAACGGAAAACTACGCGTTCTTAATGGAGTCAACAACCATTGAATATACAACTGAACGACATTGCAACTTGACTAGAATAGGAAGGCTATTGGACGACAAAGGCTACGGCATAGCAATGAGGAAAAGTATGTTCTCACTGATAGTATTCGTAACATATATGTATATATGCTATACCTATAGTACATTATTACTCCTTGTTACAGATATGTCATACAGACATGCTCTAAGTACTGGAGTATTGAAACTTCAGGAGACAGGAAAACTGCGCGAGTTAAAAAGAAAATGGTGGAAAGAGAAACGTGGTGCAGGGTTTTGTACTGTAAGTATCACCTTCTATATTCTGGTGTATTGTACACGTATATTGTTGATTAATTCATGTGTGTTTTATTTCTGATTACAGAGCGATGATTCAAACAGTGATACAGCCGAACTTGGTCTACCAAATCTCGGTGGTGTATTCGTGGTTCTCGTTGTCGGATGCATCGCTGGATTCTTCGTAGGAGTGCTGGAGATGCTTCTCAATGCGGTGAATGTTGCATTTAAGAAAAGGACTACTTTCAAAGAAGAACTTGGAGAAGAACTCAAAACAATATTCTCATTTAAAAACCAAACCAAACCTGTGCGCTGTCGTAAACCACGAGCCAATAGTAAACAAACATTTGAAGGGTTCGAGTATCCACAGCAAACCTATAGCTATGCGCCAGATTTAACTAAATAATGCATATAATATCGTCTACAAATTGTATGTACTCTCTGTGTAATTACCTGGTGATCGTTATACATAGTAGAAGTAGGTATTAATATTTTTATATCCATCCATCCATGCAACA
>JAGJTL010005996.1:255395-310273 GCA_022063505.1 Calosoma granatense | reverse complement strand
GAACGACTGAACGTTTTCTGCAAACATATATCCGCTCGTCAAATGGTGATATTTCTTTAAAACAATCTTGCATGAAGTCTCTGCTTCGTATTTACAATAAAATATCACACATTAGATATTGAAATCTTTTCATGAATGGTACTATTACAGTTTATAATTCTATGAACACTTGTAACAAGAACGGACTACATTCAAACGTTCTTTTGTATTGACATTGATAAGTTAATATTAAATAATATTCTACGAAATAATACAAAATTAAAAAATTATGGGATTCCGATGTGTGTTGTGATCTGTATGTCTACCAGGAATCCTTGTGCTGGTGCTATGGTACAGATAGCACATCTGTTGTAGTGTTGAGTGTAGAATGAGTACTCTTGTAGATTGTTCCCTGAGTAACATCTAGACGTATATAGTTTGGCATGCTATCATCTCAATTTCATATGCAGGTATTGATGCATCTATTTCAGTTGAATCCGTTATCTGGAAATAAAAAAGATATATTAAGAATTTGTCGTTATTTAATTACATATAATATAAAGTTTAATAGCTAGCTTATACATCTGTCAAACATTCAATGTACTGTGTCCTAAACATATACATTTATCATGCAATATATATCTTCTATTCGTATTTACATAGAGTTGTGAACAGTACAACGCATTTGACAAATTAAACGTAATTATATACTAAATATATACAAGTATATATTGTTTATAATTATGGCATGTATATGAATACTAATAATAGTTACTATACCTGTTAGTATAAGTGTCTAAATCCTGGTTATGTTTAGATGGCAATGAATGTACTTGGTAGTATATAGTATTGTTGAAGTAGTGGATGCATGCTTCAATGTGCAGTATCTTTCACATGTGAAGTACCTTTTAACAGACAAGAAAATATATTAGAAATTGTCTATACATTAATAAGTATAATTGAAACTTATTACTTACTTAACCAGATCTCAAATACACACTATATGATATACCGAATCTGTCACAAGTATGCTATCTGAATAGAGTGACATTTGTTTTATATTTCTTTAATATTTCATCTAATAAATACTTAATCTTATAACTAGAATAGGAAAACAGTTCAAGTTTAATACAAAGTAGTTTATTAATATTATTTATATCAAAAATACATATCATTTTATAAAACACCACATTGTATAAATGTGTACTTTGTAATAATATGTATTAATGTAAATAAAATAATAAAACAATACAATTCATTTGTAGTTACTTACTTTTGATTATTATTCTAAGTTTCAAATAAATTATCGAAATAAAACAATAAATACATTGATTAATACTGACTAATAAATAACTTGTATTATAAATGCATATATGACTAGTAATGAATAAATAAATACAATTGTTGTATAATATCTAATTGATGTCAAGTTGCACGAACACAAATAAGATATGCTCTAAGATCAGTAAAGGAAATAATGTTAAAAATATTTCCGTTTCCATATTACTGACTGTGGTTTTGAAATCATATTTGATCCTTACAACATAACATGAGATACATAATTAATTGTTAATAAGTTAATAATTTTCGCTTACTTCTATGTAGAGCGTAAAATCCGTATAAAAGTGTTAGTGGAATGCGAATTAGTACGGTGTAGATTTGTAAAAAGGCAGTAAAGAAACGATTGCAAAGATTAATTCAGCTGCTTGTAGGCTCAGTTGGATGGTACACAGAATCCACTCGAGCCGAAGAACATATGTCTGCCACAGCAAGCAGTACAAGACTCCAAATGCAGTTGGAATGGTCAGAAGAATGGACAAAATAACAGGAACATCTGTAACACATCATAGCTAATATATCACCCGCATATAAGCCAGTATCATTAAGCAGATGCAGATTGCAACATCTAACCAAAGAATTTGGTTATTTACTAAAATATATGACACAGTAGTTTTACTAAGAAACAATTATAAATTACTTACTGTTTTCTGTTAAGTTTCCTTTCCTCCCGAGAAAGATTCGAATCGCTTCGATGATAAATAAGAATAGTAATATTGACAGTTCAGATTCTAGAGTTCCACTTGGTAGAGTTAAATTGACGGCTTTGATTATGAATACGGCTAATTCACATATAGCAAACATTCCAAAGTAAAATGAATTCAAATATAACAAAATTTCATATAATAAACTTGTGTTCATAGTGATTTTTTTGCAGAAAAGCTGAACCAAGTGGATCTGTCAATTGCCGTGTTTACATCCTTACTTGTCAAACAAAGCGCTACCGTGCTGCCATCTACGGTAGTTTGTCTTTATGTATATGCTGTTCATCCACATGTGGCGATTTCAAGGCCATTAGTAGAATATAATAGTTTAACTTATTATATTTAATATGAATTTTGCTGTTTGTAATCCAAGCCCCAATAAGCATGGTTCTGAAATAAAAAACGAAATTGATAATTGCGTTATCTTTATTTACAAACAATTCAGTTTTCAATGCAAAAGAGTGCAAAAACAAACGTAATTATAAAAATTACAATAATTTAATTATATGGCAGTTTACAAGATCTTTTACAAAATTCTGTAAAAAGCGTCGCTCTTCACAATATAAATATATATTATAATAAACATGTAGAAATTCTTATATAATAATATATATTCTGTATATGTATAATAATAATTTTGTTAACACATCGGTTTGCTTTACACTATAATAATAATTGTAATTATCATTATTATTAATAATAATTAGTTATTCTGACCAGATATACTCACTATAAACACAGACATATCTATACAGCGAAGTTACACCAGCAAAGAGAGCGTGACTTCTGTTATATGTATATACTGATGACCATCCAAGATGACAAACGTCAAATAAATAAAACAAATAATTCTAAATATAGATAGACCAACTCTCAATAATAGCTACCTCCCCCTGTCGCACATAATCTCCTCAAATACATCGAGACCATTACAAAACACAGGACAACTGTACCTTTCAAAACATAACAAACATATAATACATAGACATACATGTGTCTTGTACATACGTGTTGTTTCCATAACTTACAGTATATTATGCACAAATATGTAGTATCTGTATTTACCACTGCAAAACAACTATGGATACATGAAACAACACAAATGCAAGAGTAGAAAACAAGAAAGAACATAAAAGAATACTCATGATAAACAGATACATCTTAAACAGCAGCACCGTATCCAATAAATATACCAGTATAAAGTAAATTTTGTAGTAACTTGCCTATTAGCGAGTAATATTAGCTGACTATCTGCATAAATAATCTACTGTTGTTATTCTCTCCCAATTATCTGCCTGATTTGCGGTCTCGACGTAAATACAACAATCCTTTTCTTCTATTCGCTGGCTACAAAACTGATTCCGTCCCCAACGAACTTTCATGAGTCAAATTTGAATCTAAACTCGCACAATCCGAGTCATTGGAATGCGGACTGGAATAATTGGCTGCTTCTTGCAATCGCATCAACATACTCAACAGTGGATCTCCATCGTTATCCGCTTGTGCCGTGGGTCCCGTCTCCAAGCCTACATCGCGCGGACTGATACGTGTCAATCCCTGTGGCGGTGCTCCAGGCCACGGGTACGTATCCAGGACAAACTGAGTGGGATCCGTCCATGCAGCTCGTCTACCATACAACTGTAGACCTTCACGGGCCGCCTCCCGGAGGTAAGGTGCTAACGAGTAGTTCCACACATCGGAGAACCAAGCACGCGCCGCATCCAACTCCAGCGGACAAGACAGGAATAATCTAGGACCGATCGCAACATCTCCAGAGCTGTGAGTCTCTAGGAACGTGTTCAAGTGTTGCCAGACACGCGGTAACCAGCCTAATACAGATGCTAACTCTGGCTGAGGCCTGCCCTGGTCCAGTTCTAAAGTTGCAAGTCGTCGGCGAAGTACCCTGCCCAGTAGACCACGTGCAGGTTCCATGTGTGGTGCTACTAACACCCAACGGAAGCCATGTTGCAATTGCAGGCTGGTAGCACTGCATGCAGCCTGTGCCATTGTGCCCAGCAGGCATGGTAAGTTACGTGGAAGCGAGCCAAGAGCTTCCGCGAGTGGGCCAGCTCGATGTAAGTTATCCAGCACGACTACACACGGTAGAACACCTCCGTTATCACCGCCAGCTGCGGCTTGTTCGCCCAGATGTGTAAGATATTGTCGCAACTCTTTGGCAGACTTGTTGTCAACGTTGAATGTTGCCACTGCCTCGGCTGGATCGCGCCCTTGGCTCTGCGCGTGGAACTCTGCTAAGCGAGCTGCAAGATGAGACTTGCCTGTACCGGGTGCACCGCACAATACTAGCCGCCTATGTTCAGCCAGCAGCGATACAAGCCTTTGTGCAACTCCTCGCGGAATCAATGCTTCAAATGCCAAAGCAGCGACTGGCTGCAGTACCACGTGCAAGGTAGCTACACGTCCAACCGCATAACCGACCGGTAACAGGTCGGGTGGTGGTAAATCAGGTCCACGTTCCGCTTCACCCAATCGGTAACTGGCCACAGCATCTCCGCCAAGACCAAGACCACCGCCTGGATCTAATCGTGCAACGTGCTGCTTGAAGGACCGTCTGACGATGCTGTCCAGCTGTTGCCAACTAGTGCTCGCACCAATGGAAGTGTGTGCGATGGCTACCTCGCCTGTGGCACCGGTGCCATCACCGTCTGAACCGTAATGTTCACTGTAATACCGATCGAAACATTGCGGCTGACCCAAGTACACGGAGATGGTAATTCGCTTGCCATCTGGTTCGACCTCGGGAGGCGGTTCTTCACTGGTGAGGACGTCGGGTACGGTGGGATCCACTGATCTATCAGTACAGTCCACGGTTATGGTACCGCCGACCATACGCTGAAGTCGTTCGTTGTTTTGCTTTAAGCTCAACATTTCACTCTGTAAAAGATGGATAATATATAATTAAAAATGTACATCTAAGTACATACATAGAATAACATATAATCAAACAGATAGAATTGCTAGTACTTTAAATTTTTAGTAGTCATATATGACTTATATTACAGATTTAACAAATCAACTATATTTGATGTTGGAAATCTGGAACTATCAGTAGATACTTACCCTCATTTTCATAACTGTATCTTTCAGACTCTCCAACTGATGAGCAGAACTCAATGCCTCCAGTCGGATATCCGTTAGCACTAGGTCCTTCTCGCGTAACTGTTTCTGTAACTCAGCTACTTCGGTATTTCCTTCAGCTGTTGGTGCCGGTGCAGGTGGACTAGATGGTCGTTCACCTTCACCTTCACTCTGCGATTGCACTTTGGTAATTTTAGCGTTCCGGGAGAAGGCTTTCGTGAATGAACTTCTCAACTATAATGATAAAATAACATAACTCATTATTCCTACTCGGTATGTTTCATCTTCTACACTATATATGTACGTACCCATCCTTTTTTCTTCTTCTTCTCCTGCTTGTCAAGACTGCAGGCTGAGGAGAGACTGGACACGCTATCAGATGAGGGTTGTCTTGCTAGACCCGATGTGAGGCCAGCCTGAACACTCTGTGTTCGGAGGTTCTCCATGGCAGTACGCAGTTCTGATAATTCGTTATCCTATAAGAAACGTGACAATCACTGTTAGTGAAAACAACTAAACTATTGTCACAGGTGCATGAGAAGTATAACTGCATATACATACCTTTCGTTCAGCGGTAGCAGTCAGGTGTTGAAGTCTTTGTGTCATGCTCGTCAGACTTTGCTCAAAGGCCGATACGACATGAGCCTGCAACGAGGAAAAATGGATTATTAATTTAAAAATACTAACAAGTAAATTATATCTGTATAATTCATAAATCAACACCTGTCGTACATTTACAACAAGTATTATACTGTCAACGTTAAATCAAGTAAAGTATATTAGTATTTCTTGCAAAATTGTCTCGCATTAAAATTACTAGTGCTCCTTATGTAAAATTAAAGAACTATTATCTCTATTCTCATCCATAATACCACATGTACAATGTGAAGGGGATGCATGGTTATCATCAATACTTTCTCAAGGGGGTTGTGTATTTATAGCGATGAATCTTCAGTACTACTATGTGTTACTACTAGAGATAACACATGTACGGTGTAGTGCAATATTAAATGTACAAGTGAGCTCGTTGACCCATACAATCCAAGATAATGGTCCAAATTTAACCCAATTACAGAGACGCGAGCTGTGAACACTTTGTCAGAACCTCTGGCAGAGCAAGCACACATCAAGGCCTCTTACAACCATTAGCCGTTATGGTTTCATATCTCTCTCTCTCTCTCTCTCTGCAAACTACTACAGTGGTAATCAACAATTTCTATTACAAATCCACTAACTTTCAATCATCCACATCCAATTACGAATACAATCATTCAGTTACAACGAAACTTATATTGATTTCTTTTCACATAAACTGTTTTTATTATTATGGTGTTTGATTGTTTATAGAGTATGGTATTATTAATAAATAAAAGTGTGTAGAACTTTTATTGATAATAGTGTTTACAAGTATTATGTATTGTATTTTCAATATTGTATCGATATTTGAACATGTTTTTCTATTTGAAAACATGAACTTTGTCCGTTCCCGATTCAGTTCTTTTTGCGTTTTTCAACAGAACTATCGATAAATAAATGTGTAGGAAGTATACAATAATAATTACAATAATAATAATTACAAATACGTAACATGGAGTCAAGGTGACCA
Source organism: Calosoma granatense (assembly GCA_022063505.1). NCBI lineage: Eukaryota > Metazoa > Arthropoda > Insecta > Coleoptera > Carabidae > Calosoma > Calosoma granatense. The sequence goes on along the minus strand of JAGJTL010005996.1, from coordinate 303,547 downwards.
ACGTTAAGGTCACGACCTACATCTTTTCATCAACAACACCGACTTGGACAGCTGCAGATCTCGCCAATAATCACGACTAATTAATTAATTAATTAACATAAATTGATCGCACATGTTCCATTACAAAAAAACATCCATTGCACTTAAATCGAAACATATTCTGGTATGTACACACACAAACAGACAGACGTTACACTGTAACACATTTCAAGTGACTTCAATGCCCAATGATCAATAGTAATAATAAATAATGGATATTGATTTTAAATTGAACCGATGTACGATTGTTATTGTTGTGTTTTGTTATTTGTACTTTATTAATGCTAGTTTAATAAAGTGATTGATCTTAGATTCAGTTTGATGTCTGACATCAGTAATTGATCGTTAATAAATTGGTTTACAAAATGGACGTGGTGGCGCCTATTCTTGATTATTTATTTTTGACAAGTGCACTTTTGATTTTATTTCATTCTTGTTCTTAATTGTACATACAGATACAATAACAGAAACATAATAGCGCTCGTATGTTAGTAATATGTGTAAGTACGGCACAGTTTGAGTACTGCAGATGTTACGGTACAGCACTTATATGTACCGGATGCGAGATTGTACGTACGACTGGTATTTTATGCATATGGAGTCCAGAGGGCTTAAGAAAACTAACAAATGCTTCTTTCTTACATGTCCGCGAACTGCACGTTGATAACATCTATCGCGGTGGTAATCTCCTCGTACAGAGAGGGCGAGTGTCCACCACAATATATGAACATATGCTATGACAGTTGAAAAGTACACTCGTTCTCAAATGGTTATTATTATTTTTAGCAATTGTCTCAGGTCAGGTCATTGTGTAATATTACTCATGTTCTATTCTCTGTACAGTGATAATAATACTTGTGTCATTAATTCTTCTACAAAACTACTTGACTATGATGCTTGTAAATCCATATTCACTTCCCAGTCAACTCAATGCCCTTTTCTGAATATCTATAAATATGTTTTCACAAATATAAAAGTTTTTATAACTACACAACCATCTATTTTAATATTTTTACATATGTCTAGAACTAGCTTTCTCTTTCTCGAATTGAAGATGTATTTTTCTAAAAAACTGCACGTAAACCGCGACCTTGATATTTGAAATTTGTGCGCAACAATGACAGTTAACATAAATAATTAATGATTTTAACCTAGCCGTCATGAAATGTACATACGTATGTGTCTATTTTCAGACGTTGCAATGTCAAGTCAAGATTTCATATGACTTTATTGCTTCCTAGTGATGATAAAAATATTAAATAAATAGAACTACGTACAAATAATCGTATATGTACATGTCCTAATATGGGCATTGCGGTGTAACAAATACAGAAGTGTATTCAGTTAAGATTACTGGCTGCTGTAGCAATCTTGTGTCTTATTCAGAAATTGCCTCATTGAAGTGTACAAAATTCTACTGATCACAACACAAATGGCAATACCGGTTTCCCAAATACAATATCCATAAAAAAAATGGAGCAATTAATTGCGTATCTAAGTAGTCACTGAATGGGTAATAAAATATAATAAGGCAGACGCGTAGGACGGGAAGAAATGATAGTCGACCTAATAAATAAACAAGTTAAATCATAATTACAGTTTGTTAACAAGCTTGATATGGTCTACTGTTCTTCTGACATGTGCTTCTGTGTTAGATAAGTCTGTACCATATGAAAGATATCCATCTACACATATATACGCATACATGAAATGTACATATACGTATGTGTGCACACATAATATACAAGAGTACAGTAAATACACGTCTATGCCTTTTATGTGTGTAGGTGCGTCAAAAGCTGACATATTCTCAGTGGTTCTCAAACTACTAGTTCCAATTTCATAATGTGTTACTCCTTGTTATTAATATTAGATTTAGGTCACACTGACTTGATTATAATGATTAGGAAAATGGTTCCACATTTTAATAGCATGCGTGAGTGTGTAGTGGTGTCGAAGAAATTATGAAGCTATTATTTTGTAATCATGTTTCAAGCGAGATCAAAAATAATATTTAGTTGAAAGTTATGTTGCAAAGAAAAAGTAGAACTGTTCTTATGTATTCTCAGAGATTTCATGATAAAAACACAATAACGAAATGGTCTGTTTCTAAGAAATAAATAAAATTAAGATTGTAACGCGAAATAGTATATGTTATAAGGGGTAAAATTCTAGATGTAAATCTAACTTATGCTGTAACTCCAAATAGCTTTTGCATGATATAAAAACGGAAGTAACTTATGTTACAATTTCTCACTTTACTGGTAAACACATACACAAACATACCGCTCTATATTTCCATATAGAAAATTACAAAATACGTGATACAATTCAACTATAGAATATTGTATGTAACTTTTACAAAATATTGATTACTATAATTTTTTGTAGAACAAAAATAGAGTAACGAAAAGCCATAATTATGATGGAATGAAATTTCCTGTTCCACCCAATCTAGATACGCACACGCACACGCGTGTGTATGTGAAAGACACGTGGCGCACGTCACGGTTGATGATCAAGAAAATTAGAATTGATTTTCATACCTGATATATTCATATCGCGCATACTTAACAACGATTACTGTTATTAAATAATATTACTCGATTGACAAGCGATAAGAAGTCAATTTTCATCATGAAGAAATTAATTTACTTTGAAACATTATTGCGATGGAAGATTTTTAGTTTATCCGATTGAAGGAATTATTCTTAATGTGTATATATTTATAAGTAAAAATTCTATTTTATTTATTTCCGCAATCATTACAAGGAATTTTCAGATATCAATAGAATAGCACAATATATAAACACTTATACTTTCTTATATCATTTTTCTGCTAGAAATCGAATGAATATGGAAAAAAACTAATAGTTCTTTGGCGGCAGATAACAGCAACACAAACACGGATATACTCCGATATAAATGAGTAAACAAAGGCAGATTTGATCTAAAGTTGATGCGTGACTTTCTGTATTCCATTGAAACAAAACATGTTAGCCAGTATAAAAACTTGAACATCGCGTGCTGGTCAGTCTTTGTGTTAATGGACGAGTTTTTATGAGTACGCACGAATGGCCATAGGAACATCCTTACATCTGCTCCCTGTCTGTAGTCTATCATTATATACATAGTGCTGTGTACAACAGAACAAAGGGAGGAATTAATCTAATTACAGGGCTAGCTCCTTGCACCCTAATAATGCAATTACATAAATCAAAGTACTTGAAAATATATGTAGGAATATTTATAAAAAAATATGCAAAAATATCTAAAGACGAATAATATTTAATTCCTGCAGACTTAATTTATATTTAATGTAACTGTCTCACAAGCCTGAGGTACCCCTTGGGGAAAATGGAATGTACGCCTATGTACTTGAGGATTGCAAGAAAAACTATTCCATCTGACGTTACGCAGGACGTCATAATGACAGCCATTCAGATGCTGTAAGCAGCCGTTTGTCGGAAGAAATATAAACAAGATTTTAATGTATGTACGTTCTACTAACACAGCGCACTTATTCCCAGTATTCTACTAATAATGAAATAATCACTACTCGATATAGCGATCAATCAATGGTGTTTACTAATTATGACATTCCAAAAACAAACCATTCTTAAATGGGTCCGACATTTTATCCAGGAAATTCTCGAAACTGCATAAATATATTCATTCTCGATATTCAAACAGGTGTTACATTAATGAGGACAGTATATTTCTCAATTAAATGAGTTTAATTTTTAGTTTTTATACTTGGTAAGTTGTAACTGGAAATTGACAAGAAAATCAAATTAAGTATGTATGAATTATTGACAAAGTATTTCATATAAGCAATATGGAATGTAGAACATGTTAGAACAATTTTCTCCGTACAGTAATTTTGTTTCCTGTTTGGATCCTGGATTTCAAATTACACTATAATGAAGAAACGAGTAAGATATTAATTGCCGAGTTCTTGAAGCGTGTAAAAACATTTAATTATACGGAAGTTTTGCTCTGATTGTGACCGGATTCTCATTTAATTGACTGATATCTACAACTCTACCAATAGTATGTATGTATATATGTTTATACCATATTTGGTCTAAATATTTCAAATCTTGCCTAGATTTACTCTGAAAACAGTTTTTCTCCAAATTAACTTAACCTAAAACCTTACAATAACACCAAAAATACCATTTTACCTACATACAATTAAATTTACTTCATTTTAAATCGATATGAATACAATAATATTATGAAGAATTAGTTTCAGAAATGTTTAAAATGTTCATTAAGTTTCCGGACGCATCTCTTGGGTTCGTACGTATCAATGCATTGTAAAAATATTCATTACACAATGTTGCGTCCGTGTATTTATTGAACAAAGCGTATATAAGACAGTAATTTCTGAGAAGTATAAATTATTTTTTCTACACTAACATGTAACTCCAACGATGGACACGATCTGTATCGTGACCGCCTGGTGGCCAACTCCCACCAGGGTACTGCAGGTTTGCACCGAGCTGTTACACATCCTATCCGCGGATCCTCGGGCACTACGTCCAACGAGGGTGGTCGCGGTGGTGCTCTAGGTGGACCTAGACGTGGCCTACGGATGGTCGCAAATCCATCGTGCACCATCGAGCACGGCATAGTGACGTCATTCAACACCAACATCTTGTGATGATGACGTCATAGTTCAGATATCCAGGAAGATATTAACACACTGTTCACACTATGTTGTATTTCACTCAAAGGTTAGATAAGTATTTACACTGCAAACTGCAATATCAGATAGAAGACTGTGTGTGTCAGATACTTAAGTATTGTTCGGGTTAAGCGTGAAATAAATATAGATAATCTTAATCTGTACAATTGTTATAAACAGGTGAATAGATGCATTGCATATCAACGTGAATTTAATAAGAATTCATAGCGAAAATCCATAATGAAATTTAGAACCGCCACAAGACCGATTATTAAAAAAAATAGACCAGGAAGTAATGAAAAAAAGTAATTAATTTACTTGAAAACACAGGGGTGAATATCCTTCTGACCCCACCCTCAACACGCCTGCTCATTGATCAGCTCAGAGTCGTACCAATTTATTTAACGCCCTCGGGCACTCAATTTGGCGCCCACAATCCCAGTAGCATCAAAAGAAAAATAAACAAAAAATGATGGACCCGAAAAAAAAGTTCATTAGCAAATTTGGTCATCATGTTTCTGAAGATGTTAGTGTTAAAATGTGTTTAAGTTTTTTTATAGTGTTTTTAATAGTTGTGCTACTTATTATTTATCACATTAAGTGGATTAAAAAGTTTCGGTGCCTTTTACACAAGTTAATATTTTATCAATTTGATAAGCAGTAATTCTAAACCATATTATTTATCGACTGAGTAAAATTCAGTTACAAAATCGTTATATGTGATAAAATAAATGAATTTATTCAATGATCATTGATAAATAGTAGTACGCAATGTATTGAGATATCAATAAATCAGTCAATCATTTTTAATAAGTGTACATATTTGTTTTTAAAAGTGTCCTGGTTAAATTTATTAACACATTTAGATAAATTTATTTCAAATATCAGTCTGTTATAAGTAAAAATTATGCAATGCATTAGAAAAATAAACAAATATATGTGGGACCGATATTTCAATTGAGTTTTGGGATATGAGTGTATTTAAATTTGACTTATTAATAAACAATCATATCCATGAAGTATACAAGTAAGCAAAATTATGACTTTGTTGTCACTGAATCCAAACTATACCAAGCCACTAACACATATCATATTTCCATTAAACAGCACTAACTTGTCACTAACTCAACAAACACACTCAATTCAAAATTAAATGAGACGCAGTAACTAATGTATGTACATAATATATTGTATCTGTACAAATTAAGATAAACTAGCGTCGCGTGTAGTAGCACAGTCACCGGCCTGCTACTACGATGTTAACTGCGCGAATACGGCGCGAACACTGCCATACATACTCGCCAGCTGCCAAGATGTATCGCCTGAGCACTTGTTCAGTTCTGGATGTGTATGTTTACTATTCAGTCAAGTGCATTAGAACAGCCACCCAACCAAACACTCTCAATGACGACCATTAATTACTCAATCGGCTACACCTTCACAGCCAATGGCCCATTGGGCGATTGGAGTTCACGAGACCCCGAAAGATACACTTGTTGACGTTTCTGGACCAGTTTCTTTAGCATGACAGACATGTGTCATCTGTATTTATTGTTTTCGTCTGTTTTTGGGAGATTTTTGCGGATATTTAGAATTGGTTTAGCGTACTTTGACAGGCATGATTTATAGTTCGGAGAGGACTGAAAGATGGAGGGTAGGTTTCAGGGGTTGAACAAGAATATATGGTACATTATTTTTTGTGAGTGAAACTGCCTTGAAAAATATGTTTAAAGATCATGTCATAAAACTGAAGTGGACAACTTCTTGAGGCTACTTTAAAAGGTTTAAGGGTTACAAAAAAATTAACCCTAATTCAGGGTCTAACTTTACAATATAGAACAAACCAGATCATATTTCGAAATCCCTTTTAAAATCAAATAATGAAGGTCTATTCTTTGGAAGATAACGATATTTTGACATCAAAGAAGATTAATTCTACATTTTTCTATGATTATACTTGATATACGTAACACCCCTGTGTGCCTTAGAACACAAAGATAATTAACTACGCTACTATATACGCTAAGATACCATGTCTTCTCTGTAGTACATCATAAAAATACTCCCCACCTAATTTATGAAATTAATTTTAATATCAGCGGATCGATATAATCTACCCCTTGTGAAATATACTCTGTGCACCCCTGCTGGGAATACCCGGCCGCGCCCTATTAATTATTTTGAAAATGTAATTAACTCCTAATGCATGTGGTTGCATTACACTACACAGAATTCTGGGAAAATGCATTATATTAATATCACACTTCCAAAATGTTTCGACACATTTTCCATATATAAATTCATTCTACAAACACACTATAAAGGAGATATTTAAACTTCCGAATACAAATGTACTACTGAAACTTTGTTTCTAAATCTGTAATAATCCATTTCACGGTTAACCACATTCATATTTTGGCATGCAATTTATAAAATAGTCTCCGTGTTACTGCGCGCGAAACCGGTGTGACTTCATAAGTTTTTCTTAGACGGTGATGTTATGTCACAGATTCCAAAAAAAACTGCGGATTAAAACGTGCGACTAGTCGGCTGTTATTATGCTATTAGTAACCTACTATTAAATTTACATAAAACAGCTATGAAATATGTATAATGTTGATTTTAGAAAATACCATCACACCAAAAGTGTACATTAAAATATATTCGGCAACACTAAAGCGAAATTAATATTTATCTTGATCAGAAAATTTAATTACCTTTACGCCTTAAGCTCAGTGGATAATTAATAATTAAATAATCACCTAACACAACCGCCCATGCCATATTGTTTTAGAGAGCTACGCAAAAAATTGATTTGAATATATAAATATTTATGGGTTGTATTTCATTGAGATATTTGTTTGTGTGTCAAAATCACTAGGAAGCGATGTGTTTGGAAACCAAATACGAAAGACTTTAAGTTAAAACTATTTATAATATGTATTTTGCGTGTTTTATTTGCTATGGCATGTTGTGATCCATTAGAATCTTGAATCAAGAGGGAAATTCTAAAAACACAGCAGGCTTTTACGTTGATTTCCGGTTTGCAGTAATATAATGAATTATTATGCTATAATGTATTATGCGTTGAAGCAAAATGCATCATTGAATTTTTTCGACATCAATTTCAAATCAGAAAGAACAATATAACGGAATTATTTACTGCAATATTTCCTTAAATTTATATTGAATTTCAGTTGTGTAACATTTCCATTTGTAGCGAACTTCACGGCATGACATTTCCTCGTTGTATGAAAGTAATTAGTGTCAATGAACAATTTGATATATGATTTCCACTCAATCAATTGATCAGTATTCTGTTCACATCAATGCAGGGTTAATAAAAACTTGCTCACGAATGGAACAATATTACAGGACAATGGAACAAACAGGCAGATGTTAGTTGGATCAGTACATTTCATTTGTAGCGAGCAAGAATGACGGTTGTACGTTGTATGATGTAGTATATATAGGTTTTTGTGTAGAAATTCCATGGAACAAATGTCCCACATATCATCGCATTGTCATCGGAATGTAACGTTATTAAAAAACACAAAAGAATATCTGTCCGGATATTGTAAGAGAATAGAGAACGGTTTCAAGTTATAAAAGAACTGTGATATTATCAGACACAGTATGGAATTATAGCAAGCGTACGATTAGAAAAAACTGTATGCAATGCCATTGAACATCTAGATTGAATTAAAATTATTAACAAGTGCGCTATATAAAACGTTTATATTAAATATGACACTTCTCAGATATTGTTCCAAGTTTGAAATCTCATAACTTTCGAACGGAAAGATAAATAAATTGACAACAAAGTATTGAATCTTCAACTATTTTGCATACAGTACAAATGCCTAAAAGAATTCATGAAACTGACAAGCGATAAACAAAAAGACGGTACGCAAAACATCGTCAACTGTTTTACCATAAATAGAGTGAACTGATTGGCTGCTGCCGTTGTTGCTGATGTACGGCCACCAAGGAATTACATTAGTCACATGGTGGGTACACATCGGGCAAAACAAAACGGTTCTTCCAAGTTAATAATGAGATCGTATAGTCATCCGTGCGTACAGTAAAAGCACACTGCATACCTGAAGACAAAACAACACAACTTCTTCCAGCTCCTAATCATATTTCCCTATCCGAGCTATTTCAATCTAAAATCCAATTAGATTCATCGTACACCAATAAGAAATTACATAATCGAGTTAGATAACTTCCGCAATGTGCACGAGGCGAATATTTGTGTAATATTATTAACGGTAGGTTTTTGCTATTTTATTAGAGATTCAGCGAAGACAGCTGTATGATTCATTTGATATTCTTGTGTTTTGTGTTGGTAATTAATGTATCTTCCACATAATAAGCAGGATTCGCGACAAGACAATGATGTGACAGTATAATTTAATATTCTCTCTTAATATTCTAAAGATTGTAAAACAGTACTGTATAGCTTGTTATAAAAGACAATCATGATATACCCTTCTATTCAATTAATGTTAGTTTCATTCATGTTAATTTACGTGCTCTCATGTCTAAATTTCTGTACAAAATGTTGAAATATAGGTATGTATAATTATGCAAAATTATTATCTATCATTATAAGGCACAAAGTGTAATGAATTTATATTTTATGCTTAAAATTTCAAATTTTCAAAACAAAATATTTAATCACAGTGTTGAAAAAAACGTTTATAAATACATAGACTAATCTTAGCAGAATAAATGTTCAGTTTACGTAAACATGAGGTAATAATTAGCAGTAAAAAATAGTAATTAAGTTTTTTACATCGACGAACATAAAATCTTGCGCGAAGAGACAACTATTATTTACGTCATGTAATAGTTGTCGTCATGTTTATATGTAATAATTAGCAAAGAATATGACTTACGTTTGTGCTGAGTTGTGAGGTGAGAGTGTGTACTTTTTCCTGTGCATCCATCAACTCTCGTCGTAGTTTCCGGATTTCATGTGCTTGTTTCTCTTCGGCTGAAGAGTACAGACTGGACGCGGTAGATACCAGACTCACAGAAGAACCATGCACTGTAACAACAACATGGAATGAACATATACTCGTTACATTAACTACAATTAATACTGAATATGTGTATTATTACATATCGTTATATGTACATAAGAATATTGTTAAATACTTCACTGGTGTGAGCATCAAAAACAATAATTAGAATCACAACAAACTCTTAATTAATTTAATTCAATCTGATAGAGCATCCCCGTTAAAAATATAATACACGCTATACATCAATGTAGAAATGGTTGCATAGTTCGCAGACCCTCCAACTATTTCATGTTAAATTCGTAGAACGAGGTTCAATATGAATCTCGAATTAAAACGAACATTATCGAATCTTATTAACAATAATGTTCTTTATTCAGTAAGCAATAAAGTGTTTTCAATAGTGTCCGTTTTAAGTTGAATCACGTCTTAGAAATCCGGTATCCTAATAAACTCAAGGAATATTATCTTACCATCATCATTCTTAGGTATGCTATGCCGTGGTGTCGAGTGTGTCGGTGACAGTGGGAACGTTCTAGCATTTCCTGGTGCAGGACTAGTCGGTTGCGACCAGTGACTCAACACACTACCCACGGGCAGGCAATAGTACGGCTCTGATTCCGTCTCGGCGTTGCGGTGCAACATTGACGGGTACAGCTTCTCTGACTTGGTAGACCTGTAATGAAACGTCACTAAACTAATCAGACAGTCCCCAGAGATAATGTCACACTTGGCAGGTTACGGGAAAAAGATTTAAAAACACATTGAAAGCAACACAACACTGGTGCAACACATAATAGTGTTTTGTTTTGCATTGAGAAATGAATTTTGATTCATTTGAAACTAAGTGAAACTTCAGCATATTTAAGATATAATTTAATTGATAACTGATTTTCTCTATATCTTAATCTGGAATGTTTCCAAGTCAATGCAAAATAAAAGCACTATTACTTTATGGGAAATATCAAAACCCCATAGCATGTTAATGGTGTTCTTGGTGTTTGTACCTGGGAAAAGTCCTGTCTTTGAGGTAGCTACGTCGAAAACAAAAAACATATACAGTTTAGACTAAACTAAACAGGCACACAAACAGCTGTACAGAATTATATCAATAATATCTACAAGAATATATTTACTAACGTTCACTCTGATAGAATCTGTGTTAGAATGAATTAAAGTATAATTCTGTACGAGTTGTGGAGATAATATACTCTTTCCTAAGTTGAAGAAGATGTAAAATACAAACCTGATACTGTTGCTACGACTCAGCCTGGATGGTGAATCCCTCAGCAAGCGTGCATGTGTCAAACTGCTTCTGTGACCTGGTAAACTGGATAAACTCTCCATACTGTCCGTTTCAGTAAGTCGTGGAGCCACTGAATAGGTATTACTAAAAATAAAACATTCCACTTCATTCACTAGATTTTTCTATTTGAAACTTGATGATTTTTATATCTGTTCAAAAAATTCCCGGATGCAATATTTTTATTTATCCATTAAAATATATGGAAAAAATATTAATTATAAAATGTTGCGTCCGGATACTTTTTGAACAAACTACTACTGAAATGCTTCTCAATTAATCTATATTTTTGGTTGTAAAATCTTCATAATAACTTACCTATGCCTTAACCAAGGTGCGTATGGACTATTCGGGTCTGCTGCCTGTGTGTCAGACAAGGAACCATCACTTGCTTTGGGTCTATTCTGACGCAGGACCAGTCCATACTCTTGTCCAGCTGATTTGGGCAGACTCTGAGATCCCATTAGCAGTCGTTCCCGTACCGATTGGCTCAGTTGACTAGCTGCATTACCGGTTAAAGAGTAGCTCTTGTATTGTGGATTAGCTTCTGTAGAAGAAGTACATTGTTAGTTTATATGTTCAATGATTTAGATGAAAGAGAAGTGCTTACTATGAGGCTGCAGGTCGCTAGAACATGTCTGTGTTCCACCTGACACTTTGACTTTCGTCCGGGGCACTGCAGAAACTTGAGCTGTTTTGTTATTTCCCTGCTGACCTGGACCACCTGATCAAACAAATAAAATGTAACAGTGATAATTGAATATTATAAATAAATTTAAAATTTCTTTCGTTGTTGACTTTTATATGGCAACAAATTCATAATAATTATGCACAATCAGTGTAAAGTACAATAAATATTGTTATAAATATGGTGACGTTATACAACATATGTTGTAGATTGATTCATACAGCTATGACGTCACTATACTTTCATATACGCCTTAGCGGAATATGAAGGTGTATTTCTCTGTTATTTTTAGGAATAAAACATTAATTTTCTTACCAGGTTGCGGTGATACAACGGTTCCATTAGATGCACTGTTTCGTTTCACGTATCCGAAACTCTGCGGCACGCCTCGCACCTTGGAAGAGCTCTTCGTTTCCTTGTTCATCCCGTGGGGACTGCTGCGTCGTTCCCGCCGACTACTGGTGGGACTAGCGGGAGCTGGTGCGGGCGGAGGCGGTGATCCAACACCCGGTGAATCAGTATAGCGTTTCCATTGACCGCCATGCTTGGAGGAATCACCGCTACCCGGCGGCTGCTGCTGACCGTTACGTGTACGGGAACCTGGCCTAGGGCCCGTGGGGGGCGGAGTCTCCTCCACACGGGCCCTCCGCCCCGTCTGTTCTGTCAACACGGTGAGGCCTGTACCACCCACGCGTGCAGCTCTGATAATATGATAAAAATCATCTAATCAACTTGTCCGGACTGATTGACAACAATCAAATATATTAAGTGGACCTTCTTCTACGAATTATTCACTAGCGTAGAAAGACACCCGTATTTGTATTATGTGTATATATGAAATGTTCGTTTATTTGTAAGCACACTGAGTTTAATTACACTTTAAAATGTAATATGTCATACTATCTCTGAATTTAATTGCCAGAGTTATCGCAGTTAAGTAAGGAAAATATTAGAACATTATCTTATCGTTGTCCTTATCGTTTTATTATTTTAAAAAGCTGACGTCTTGTTTGACTATAACAGTCAACTATTTGTTGATCACGCACTACGGTACAGTTTTTATTCCATCCAAGTCCGTTGGTGCTAATAGGCACCTAGCTCTCGTTGCGCAAGGCGTAGATCTTTCTTTACCGCGTCTGTCACCTTAAGCCTGAAGACATTGTCCGGCTTGTCCACTTACACACACATGTCAATGCGCGCACACTGTTAGCTCACTAGTGTACACTGAGTGTTTATTCAACTGATTAGCAATGTAGTTTTACTTGGTAAAACTTTACACGCTGGTAATGTCGCATTTGTCGCGGAGAGACAACAAGCCAACGGTTCACCGTTAAGAACAACACGTCCGTCTGTCGAGCGTCTGACGGTGTAAAATCAATGAGTGTACGCATGAGCCATGGAAGCCGCGCACTCGACAGCTGCGAGCAGACGGTCGGAACGGTGTTCGGTCGTTCGTATAGTCCACTGCATTGCCTATGTGTCGCGTGCTAGTGTGATTCATTCAACAATCAAACCGTGAACCGACCGTAAGCCGAGTGCATTTATCATTTCCACCCCCTATATACAAACACACACAGTTACATGTATTCAACTACCATGCAGCCGGTCACATACACACATACACATACATTCACACGAATGTTAGCGAACGTTACGCATCTGTGTGTAACTAACGACCCACCCCTCTCACTCTTTTCCGGGGGTAATACTTGAGACTTAGTTTTTAGGTTATGACATTCGACACGGAATTACCGGTCTGTGTTTATAGCGCGCGCTAATATGAATATTTAATGCGTAGTTCAAAATTTTAGATTGTACCATTGCATACTATATTGCGTTTTTATTATTTTATATATGGTCATTTAGATTACAAGATACTGTAAATAATTTTATAAAAAATGTATACATTGTTTAAGTCAAACAATGCTGAATGCAATACTGTCCTATATTTATAGAGCAAAGTCCATTTCACGCGATAAATAAATAACAAGTAACCCATTCGTTAATCAAACAATAATAGTATACTTAACCCAGAACCGAAGACAAAACAAAAAAAATCTAAATATTTACATTGCGTATCAGAAAAAAATTGAATTCGATTTCTACCCTACATATTATTGGCATGAATCATGAATTTTTTATTTGGTCCGTGTGTGCGCGCATAATGAAGTTTAGGGGATCAAAAGGGCTTTTCAAGTACGTGGGGTTTGTCCCTGAACCCTAGGCTAACAGCGCAAAGAGCAAATAATCAAGAACAGATCGTTCAGTTATCTTTATATTAAAGGTCAATGCATCGGCCTTACAGTACAACGATCTGTTTATTTATCGGAGAATAAAATATAGAAAAAAAAAACGTTTATATCAGTATGCAAGTTACCGTCAAAGATAAACACTATTGTTTATGAACGGGTAACAGATAACTTGGACACATTGTACAACATGTAAACAGCAAGTACATGCACTTGCATAGTGCTTGTAACACATTAACTTGTCTTGTACAACACTGGAGAGATACTGTTAATCCAAGGTTTATCCAATATTCTGACAGGCGCACTTGAATTTACAGATTCTTAATATAGTCCAAACAAATTATGAAATCCACAAAGACTAAGCTAAAAATTACTTTACGCCTAGCGGATTAAATTTTGCTTGCAAATCAGTAGAAGCGTTGTAAAGTAATGAATATGATCTGCATAATTTATCAAAGAACAGACGCGAGAAAGTTGTAAGAACGGGGCGATTAATAGTGCACGCAGGCAACGTAGGTCGATGATAAGATCAGGAACATGATGCTTTGAAATTTTAATGTGAAAATGTCGAGACATTCGAACAGATTCCCGTTAAGATATTTATTAGTGTACGTGTGTGTGTGTGCGCGCGCGTACAGTAACTTTCAAACTACAATTTAACATTCTCAATCAGAATATATAATGAGTTCGGAGAGACGTTATGTTGTTGTCAACTGACATATGTATACCATGAATCGTAGAAGATTGTTTTCATATCCACGTTTGATCACGAATGTAAAAGATCTATTTGTACTATAGTTGTATGTAAATACAAAGGAATATAAACAACAGGACTCACCCATTTCGCAAATGCGTTGGCATCGTCTGCAACCTCCGCGCATACAACGTTCCTCCTTCCGACATGTATCCATCGCAAATTTCATTCCTCACGATCGGATTTCGCAACACCTCTCCATCGGATAAATATCCATTGGCAATGGAAATCTCACAGTAATCTGATCCTCCATCTGGTTGTACTCGTTGAGGATAATGTCCTCTAGGTCCTCGCGCTGGTAGTGTCAGGTTACTGCAATACCCTCGCAGTAGCGGTCTCATCGGTTGCACATTCATGGACGTGGGTTCTTCCTCCTGTGACCCGTCTCTGACATGGATACCCTCCTTCAGATGATTCTTCAAGTGGTTGAGCGGTTTCTCCGGTTGTTTGGGTTGGGGTTCTTGTGGTGCTGGCGGTGGAGGTGGTGGTGGTAGTTGTTCTGTTGCCTCGGAGAGGTAACCCGGAGGTTCTTTGCGATTAGGAATGACAGGTAACGGATGTTCCGAGCCACTCTCGCTGCTTGGCTTGTAGATTACGCTACTCTCGCTCGAGTTACTATGCTGACCAGTTGAGGCACTATGACTACTCTCCGAGAGGAGTGAATGAGCATCACTGGGCATCGGAGAAACCATAGCAACAGCTTGTTGTTTGGGACCAATTGTTAATCCAACCTAGACAAAATAAACAGTCAATATAAGTGATACTATGCGACAACAAGAATATTAGTGCTAAATTCTTATACTTACTTGTGAACCTTCCCGAGACATTGGTGCAACTACATTGGTATTCACTGGAGGTGACGACTTGACAGGAGTTGGTAAAGGATGTGGTGGACGTTCCTCCTTGATGGGTGTCTTACTGGTACCTTTAATGGCAGCAGTAGGCTTCGGTATACCAGTTCCAGGACCGGCCAACATACTACCAGTTTGATTCTGACCTGGTACTGGCCTGTTAGATAAACAAATAAAAAAATAAGTTACACAACAACTGAATATTCATATTAATTATCTAACCAATTTAATGATATGCTTTCTAGCACCTACGTACTAATTTAAATATTTATTATGTTGAATATCTATAAAAAACACTGATTTCCTAAGATGAAACTAAATGAGCACAAAAATCTTTCAAGTAGTGCGTCTATTAGAATATTATTTTCACCTACTGGTTGCTTATATTAACAATGATTGCATGTAATTTAAGATCACAGTGAGTTTGTCAAACTTACATTATACATTCTGTATTTTGTAGATTAAATAACTGATTTTAATGTTATATTCATTAAAAACATGTTTAATCTAAAATTTAAATCTGTACTTTAGCAAGATTCATTGCACACCTTGCTGGTGCAAAAACGAAAAATAGAAATGTAACTATCACTTAACACACAGTACAGCGCACGATTCGAGAACAAAACATCGACTGCACTTGAACACCACGTGAAAATAAAAATCCAAGATAAAATTGTAAATGATTTTTGCGTAGAAAGCCAGTACCTGCCATGTTGGTCAAATTGCGTGGGACACACTTGGGCGACTTGCGTCTGTTGCTGCTGCTGTTGTTGCTGTTGCTGCTGTTGATGGTGATGGTGCTGCGTGTGTTGTTGCTGTTGTTGCGGCTGATGATGGGACTGGTGATGTTGTAAATTACTATTAATTTTATTACTTGTCGGTGCTTTCAGTTTAGTTTCGTTCGATTTCGATACGCCCAAGTTGGCAACCTTGTTAGCGTGTTTCTCGATATCGTTAGCGATTTTCGTGGGCTTTGAACTGGCACTGCTTGTCTCTTTCTTACTCGCATTGGGACTGTGCTTGGCTGCTGTTGTCTTTGTCGGACGTTGCTGTTTTAATCGAATGTTACGAGTCGGTTTCAAATCGGATGCAGGCTCTAAACTTACACTGCTATCTGATCTGTAAGTCAAATGGATCTGATAATAGTTACAGGTATCCTGACAAGACATGCGTGGTTCAATTTGTAATCGAATAGAATCAGAATGACCATATATGAATGTGCATTTTGCAAAACAAGTCTGGTAACAATTATTCATGCTCATTATTCCTTGAAAGTACCTGGTTAATTTCATAATAATTTGACAATGTAAACCCCATTAAGAATATTCTTTAATGACAGAACTTTGTTCAAATTGTGTATTAAGCTAAAGATTGTAAGTATGTCTGAATAATTGTCTGTAGTATTAGTACATATTATTAATGATGTTACCTTTCACTTCTAGCTGACGAGACGCCACTGGAGCTGCTGGTACGTTTGCCGGAGGATGCTGTCGGTGGTGGTGTTGGTCGCTCTGTGCCGTTGTTCTTAAATAATTTCAGTTTGTCCAGCATGGAGTTCTTCTGCTGTGGACCTGCTTGATATGGACTGTTAACCGCCGCTGTCGGCGGTCCCCTGGGTATCATAGACAGGCCTGGACTGCTGGCCCGACTGGAACCGGCCACTGGCCGTACTTTGTCTGGAGGACATCGTCGAGCGGGCAAAGCCGACCCTGGCAATGGGATATTTGTCGAGCCTTTGTGTACGCCAGTTGTTTGTCTGTAACAACATTAATATTATTAGTACATTTATGTTTATTGAAATATGTTAAAACAATTATAGCTTTAAAAAGGCATCATTAATAATGTAAAATATTATGCTAAGTAAATTTGTTTCAATACAACGCTCACTGTTTTAAAATCTATTAAATTGCAATTCAAATGTGTACAAGGGGGAAAAAAATGAGTGTTCTATGCAATAATACAAAACCGAATAACAATGAACATGTCGACAGCACAATGGATGCTTACCATTACCAACGCTCCAACAGTATTGAACAGAAAACTTACAAAATGATTTTTTACAAAAAAAGAGGATATCCGTTTTTCACGCGCATATTGTGACCCTGAATATATTATGTAAATAGCGGGACGCATAGGGCCCAGGGCGGACAATATCAGCCGGTTACAATGGGCCCGGAAAGCCCTTAATATTATGCATGGTCACGCAAAATTTCATTTTATCAGCTGTTGACATTTTGCTGAATTTAACTACGGGAAAGAATATATAAAATTATCTCTGCCTCAGTGAATTTAAATATAACATTTTAGCTTTTTGACTGACAAGCCTTAAGGACTAAAGTCTTTTGAGAAGGCAGTGGAATAGAAGCAAGCAACAAGTTATGTTTCTAAAATTAAACATAAGCAGGTGTTCTATATTTCTCGCAGAGTATATGATATATTTCCGCTCTAAGCATAAATAATTAAATATAAATTATAACACACGTCAGTCGTTAAACAGTGTACTTTATAGACGATAATTAAATAAAGAATTTCATCATAAATCCTACTAAGCCAGCACTGAAGGGGTAGAAAAATTACTAAGGATTATTTATGATGGTTTGAAAGAGATGTTCAATAAAAATGACACAGGAATAATATGCTGTTTTTTATGAGATGCGACGTGAAAAATATAATAAACCTTAAAACTATTGTCCTTGTTGGGTTCATATTCTTGTAAAAATATACAGGGTATTTTAAAAGACACGGTCATAAATACATACGGGATGATTCATAGTTTTTCTGTGAAACAGAAAGTTTGGCTAGTTGTAACTTGAAAACGGCCAACCTCTTTGGACATAGAACTAAATGGACTCATCAATATTTCTCGAAATTTTGACCATTTCGTTACAGCCTACTGCATTGCACATAAATGAATCATCAGGTAGCAATATATTGGACGCTGAAGGGAACAAGGTGTTAAATACAAAGAGGAATGCACCAAAGTAATGTGCAGGTTATTTAATGATTCTTAGAAAGTTAACAACACCCAGAGGCAATCAAGAAAGCTTAAAACAGATTATTCAATATTTCCAGAATTACTAACGCCTTTGTTGATATATTTAATAAATAAATACATTCAGGTAATCATGGATATTGAAACTTGTCCTTCGTTAGTCTACAGACTACAAAATAATGATTCTCAAATAACAAGCGATAAGAGTGAGTCGAATAAGCAACCGAGCAAGTCAAACAGATAAAATAGTAGTAAGTAAATGTATCACCTGGAACCAGATATCGCCGACAGTCTAATCGAATGAGGAAAAAAGATATACATAACATCGGTGTGTATGTACGAGAGACGAGTACAGCTAGATATACTATGTACGGACAGAAAGAGAAAGCAATAGACACAAAACGAATGACACGTCATCCACTTGGACTACCACAAGTACACCGTTCAGATAATATTTCATTTTGTTCAAACAAGTTCAATTCTACTGGGAAATAAGTTGTCTGTGCGCGTTTTGCGACAATTTTATTCACCATACCGGGATTTATTTACCATTGGTGGAAATATATTGTCTCTACACCAGCAGCCGTGATGAATCGCGTTGAAATAGGTAGAAATACTTGTTCAAGTTGCGCAAACTTTTCTACGGCGATGAGTCTATCTGGTTTAACTGTCGGAAGAGTTGAAGCAATAAATTCCGAGTTGATTTTACGGATTTCAGTCTTACGTTTACTTTGTAATGTTTGTATTCTGATCCTGGTGGCTAAAAATATACGTGGGAGTTGGTGTTGCACGAAGAAATGTGTGTACCTTATTTCGATGGTAGAATGTACGATGTAAAATTCATTGTGGTTTAATGAAATATACCGGAGATTTTATAATAAGTAAAACCAGTAGCGTAACAAAAGTACAGAGGCAAGGGAGTAGAAAATAGTTACCTTTATATAGTCATTTATTTAGATATGAATACGCGTAGAGAAATGAAAATTTGATTTGATTTTGCATATTTGAATATTAAACATCACCACTGTATATATTATTGGCCCTTCAGTGTATCTTTGCAATGTGCAGAAAATGCTTAAAATATTTATAAAATTTTGAAGTTACTGTACAGGGATTGGTAAATTGTTCCCTAGGGAAATACACTGATATCACGGTTATAACTCCCTCGTTCAGTGGTGTGTAGCATTCATATCTCTGTACACAGTTACCATGCAACCACCTAAGTAACATCTAAGCACCGTGGTCTAACTCACAGCTCCAAGTGGCTTACAGAACCCGTCCCAGCGCGGGAACTGTCCTATGAAGTGAAAGACCCAAAGTGAAAGTACAATTAGAGCCAAACAAAAACAAAGGTTGATCACACAACAACCATTGGCTATACATATACCTTCGTACTTCAGGCGATGTTGGTAAACTACGGGATTTTCGCCCGTGGGATGTATTGTTGCCCATAGTTACCAAGTATAAACATACACTTAAGACACAACACTAGTCACTACATAGGATACAATCCAGTGTATCTAGTCTATGTTATCCTCACATTATAACACTTCCACACATCACAGAAATATAATCACATATCCGTGCACTGTTTGCTAAACTATAATCCTATAGCTTGTCTGTCTGTATATACTGTTGAAGCATATCACAGTATTTGAACTACTTCATTCCTGCACTTGTGTTGTTAGTAGAATGATTGAACATTGACTAGAATAGTGCGCTGTATACACCTATATCAACTACGTACTGTCTGTATGTACAGTTACCGAATGTGTCTGTCTGTCTAGCAGAACTACCATAGCACCCTCACGCATACACACCGAACAATGTGCTCAAATGTGCTGGAGACTGCATCTGCCAGCTATTGGACCCCCGTTAGCCCCCCTAGACCCATTCGGATCCCCTAGCACCGTTGCACACGACTACCTACCGTTCCCCTGGACCCCTTCGGAAGCCACGGCTACCGCTCTATGCAGTTCATGGTGTCTTTGTTTAACACAAACTGACTACGTTAGTTTCCCTCTCATTCTGGTTGTATGAAATCTGTCTCAACATGCACTGTATGTATGTATGTATGTATGTGTGTGTGTGTGTGTTGGTGTATTGGTGTCTCACTCACACGCATTGGTGTTGCTGGAGCAGCCCCATGTGCATGGCCCGTGCCCCGAGTTCTGCGCGGTTTTCGTCCAGAGTCGGATTAAGTTAAGCCGAATGAGAGCATGTTATATATTAGCCCCGGTGCAGGAAGAATAGATGGTGTTAGTGCAAAAATGAACTAAAGCAACGAGAAAGGTAGCACGGGGATGATAGACCTGGGGTGGATGGTGATTGTGCCATAATCCTGCTCTGAATATATATATTTTTCACCATAAGTATTGTCTATTTATCTGCTCCACCGCCGAAGAAAAAAATCTGCCATTGTTTTACATTGCAGATAAGGTTTTTTTCCACTGAATTCTACACGAATCAGTTCAGAAGATCCTCCCAAATACAATCCTGTGCATGACTATCAATTTCATTTCTACAAACATCTTTTACACTGAACAGCGCTAATTTTCTCTACTCCGGCACTGGCTACAACATTCCACAATCTTTTTGTTATCATTTTTTTCCAGTAAGGGTTTCTATAGATTACTTTCAGTCCGGTTCTGTCGGCAACATTCCATAATTTTTTTACCATGCTTTTTTACGTAGCACTGTAACACACACTTGACGCAACAAAAAAGTTATCGAGACACTTCTTTGGGCTGACGCACAATTTTTTCAATACGTCTCTGTGCGTGGGGGTACCCCTGTACCACCCATTTGCATCTCAATGGATTGGTTCGACGCTGGACGCGCAGTAGAGGAGCTAATGACTGACGGGGAAACGACGCCACACGACGTCGCAATACATATATACATGCATAGGTGTACATACAAATTGCACACATCTAAATATACATATACTCGTGCATAGGCACGAGACACAAGTTTGTGCACATACATATGTACCGCAAGGGGACATTAGTATGAAACGACCACACACACCTTCTTCATAATTTAAACATTATTGCAAATGTTGCCACTGTATTTGCATTATTTAAATATTTATAAATGTCACATTTAGTAAATAATGAGCGCTACCGTACAAGTATTTAGTAGTAATTTAATACTCTGCACAGGTACTTATACATTTTCATGAGTAATATTATACGATTAATATTGATGTGTTAATAAAGATATATATTTTGATAAATTACATATTTTTTTCGGAGCTATATCTCACCAACTATCGACCCAGAGGCAGGGGTGTCACAAATGCGATAGACATTTAATAAATTCCCGGATAAATGGCATGAAATTTTTCCTCCTCTTGGAAACACGACTAGCCGATGATAAATGGTTTGTCGTGTAGCAAGACAGGTGGCCAAGTGTAAAATTGGTAATTTAGAGTTCTAAACTTAGGGTGCACGGATAATTTAAGACAAAATTGTATTTGAAAAGAGGGAAACACGATATCTTTTCTTTACATATTAGTTTTTATGAATTTGTAAATATGTTCTTAGACAGAACGAAACTAGTGAATTTTGGCGTGTGCATGTTCATTTCTAAATAGTAATGCTCCTTGGCGAATTAAAGATTTGTTACGCCACTGACAGCTGACGTACTTTACATATATGAATATATCAATCCGTGTACTACATTTGTCGGAAATGTTTCTGGTTAAAAACAAATATTATTTCAGGTTAACTAGTGTAAATTACCGCAGCTAAACTTCTTAAATTCATTCACAGAATTCTAATTATAGCTCTCTAGTCAGTATCCACTGATTCGTCTGTAAGAAATGATGAATAGCAGACTTAGAATGAAACATTGGATACACTTCACTGCTGATGAAGTTGTTTTTATTAGATAATCTAAAGCAATTTGTCAAATTTAACTTTGATTTTCGCCGCGTTTTTTCAGTGTATTTAATACTAAACAGTGTGAATATAAAGATATGGACAAAGAATCAAATTTTGAAGATATACAAAATTGCCAAGTTGATATTTAAAATCAAGTAGCTAACAGATTATCCTGAAGTCTAATGCACCGTACAGGATACTAACTAATTTAAAATAAACACAAGTTGTATATTTGTACACAATACTGTATTCGACAGTTCGTCGAAAATTCGTTCAGACCAGCATAAATCTTCGACCGCTTATTTGTTGTCAAGTGTGGCTGTGGTCTCCCACCCACGCCCCGAAAATCTACAATAACCCAAGAGAGATTTATGCTGAGAAACACACAGTCTGGTCTGCTCAGCACTGTGATCAGTTTCACAAAGGATCTCATTGTTTGTTTGAAACATGCACTGATATTATTTTGTTTGTGTTTCCAGCCTGTGGCTGCTGATACCCTCTTCATTTTATAAAACAATGGCGAGCATTGAAGCATCGCTAAGTGGTTAGTTGATGGTAAACTATCTCGCGTGCTACCGGATAGAATGGCGTGTGTTTAGTGTTAGATGTTACTACATGCATATGTGCGTGTGCGTGTGAACTGAATCCTGTAGCTGCTTGATTTATTTCATCTGGGGGTGTCACATTCAGACTCCATTGAAATTTAGGGGTGTGTGGCGAGCAATGCGCAACGGAACACTGAAGAGGGTAAATGTGTCTGATATGAGATTACAAAATAAGAAGGATTATTACTGTTTAAGGGTTGAACATAGGAGTGGACAAAATGTATGTGGCAAATGGCGTGGAGGAATAAAAGAGGGATGAACAAAATTGTATGGAATAAATTGTGTGAATTAATAAAATTATATTCTGTAGTTGCGATTCAAAATTTGTAAAGCAGAAAATATACAGAAACCAGCAGGTAAATTTTATTATATTCAGGTAATTGAGCGTATAACTGTACAAATACGTTCGGTGTATATTTTGAAAAGTATCTTAGCACCAGGTTAGGGATGGTTTTAAAACCACTCTGAGTTTCTTATCTTTATGTACATTAGATAAAATACTACCCAGGTAGCAAGGCACCCTGCATACTTCAATATTATACTGCCTCTGGTAACTTTTTAGTTAATTTTCTTAAATTCTGTTAAGCAACTGCTTGTGTAGCAGTGTAAAACGATGTTACCCTCCAAAAACCACTGTTTATATTGATCTGTGTATGTTAAAAACCACGTTGTTGTGGCCTCGGGGGTACCCTGAGAGTATAACAACCCGTACTGTACTATCAAACATAGTGTACTAAAGAGGCCGTACCCTCCGGTTGCTCGTGTGAAACTGTCATGCGGTTTAAGCAGTGGCGTCGACACCAAATGGTCTCATACCCCTTATTTAATTTAAAAAAATAAGCATCTTATGAAATTCATCAATACAATGTAATCATTTTGAAAATTCTCTTTAAATCATGTTCAGCCTTACCATCTTCTCGATATCAAATTTTGCGGATATACTTTCAATTGAAAAGGTTCGGTTCATCTCTAACTATGAAATCAATTATAAATAATTAACATATCATTTCTTAGTTAAACTGTTAACATATTTATCGCTTATTATGATATTATGTTCAATAATATATAGCATTATTACTTTCTTATTTATAGATTTTTAACTCCCCTATATATTTTGCCCGGATTATATCTACGCTACTGACAAACCACCGGAGGATCTGACTCAAGCTCACTACACTGTATGCACGTGTATGTATGTTTGTACTGTGTATGCATGTATGTGTGTATGCAGTTGGGATGGCATTCCAGTCTTCCGACTGGAAGGTCTGCATGTGCTTGCGTGGGTTATTTGTGTCTAAAAAACAAAACTATTTAAATTGGCGGTTGAAATTTTTCCTTTTTCACTGCCA
Source organism: Calosoma granatense (assembly GCA_022063505.1). NCBI lineage: Eukaryota > Metazoa > Arthropoda > Insecta > Coleoptera > Carabidae > Calosoma > Calosoma granatense. The sequence continues at coordinate 279,107 of JAGJTL010005996.1, read as the reverse complement.
CCCCTCCACACAGTACTGTGTATACACACACATACGTACACACCATTAATTTCCGAAAAAAGAATGTTTTCTTTAAGTTATAAATAAATGTACGTTGAATGAATTTTTTTTTCTCACACTAGAAAATTAAAGTGTGAAATACAAGATAATGTATAAAACTGTGAATAGTGTGACGGTTTATTTGAGTCATATATAAATGTTCTTACACGTGCTGAAGGATGTTTTATATAAATAATTTTAAACAAAGCTATAAGTCTTATCATATTTCCATTGTGACTAATAAAAAATGTATTCCTTTCAAACTAAATAAATTTCACTGTATTATCGTGATATTATAAACAAAAACAAAAAATAATAAAGCAAATATGTACCGCCACTCGACAACCTTGGACTGTGTAAGGTAAAAATCAGGGCCGTATTTGATCCGAAAACAATGGCAAATAAAACTAGACAGACAAGACTTGGAACGCCAGTAATTTCCGTACGAAAGTACAGTACAGTGCCCTCTGTAAACGTATATTTTCATATTCATTATGTTTATTACTGTTATGACAGAATGCATTTATTATTCCAGTGGTATTCAACAAGTTATTGATTGTATTCCCTTATTGACTATTGTCTCAAACTAACATTATAGCTGAAATAATAATTAAGTCTTAATTCAAGTAAGAATTCCATGAAAATGGACATATCCGTGAGAGTGAAAGTTAGGAAATGTTAAAAGAAGAATCTGTCGTTACGGTTCTGGCTGAAGGATGCAATTTCTTATCCACAGCGGTATCCTTCGAGAAAGTCCTGACTTGGCACTCGTAAAGTAGCTTAATTTTCCGGTACATAAACATCAACGTTATCTTTTATAAGTTCGCAAAGCGAGGGTAAACGTAAGTGTGCAGCACTGCCTTTATATTCAACACGGCGAATTCAAATAAGTAGCCGCAAATCTAGATGCAATCTTTGCTAAAATTCAGATTATAATTACCACACCTGGAACGTTCGAAATATTCCTTACAGAGAAAGTAGATTAAATATGATTATATACGAATATTTCCATTATGATTTTAAATACATACGTGACATCTAACACATGTAATAAATACAATTCATGTCATAATTACAGAACATTCCTATGTTTGAAAACTACTGATCGAATGTGCAGAATATATAACAAACGTGCATTAACATCTGTCGATAAAAACGAAACTTCTCCATTGACAATAAACACAGTTATATTCAAAGAAAGTGCGTATTCTGCTAGATAAATATACAATGGATATAGGGCAAAGAGCGAGCTATTAACCGACGCTACTGGAATCGCTTTGGGAAACTAGATAATAATAGGGGGTAGCAACCCTACTTGAATGCATAATAAACAACCTCCCCCCCCATTCTGCATAAACATACATCAACATAAAACGCATAAATACACAACAATGTATACACCTACACTGTGCTATTATGAAAATCATCTATTTAGTATTAATTTATTCCTGAAATATTCACATGAAAATTCAGGTTTCACTTTTATTCCGTGTTTCCGAATGAAGTTATAGAGATCAGCGATGAGTTTAGAATTGTTTTTCAAATATAAGAATGCTGTTTCATTTCCCCTTAAAGTATACTTTCTGTTGTACTTGAACGCTGCATCTGGGTTATCTATAAATCAGGCGTTATAGAACTATACATATATGAATATTATATATTCAAATTTTCATTGCAACATGTATTTCTAAACATAGAGCCGAGGTTTTTTGAAGCGTAGATTCAGAATGTAATATTATTTTAACGATCCGAGTTACAATTGTTGAGATATTAGTAATTTATAGTTGGTTGCTTACCTGTTTGGAGTCATATCTTGTTGTTGCTGTTGCTGGTGGACACGTTGTTGTTGTTGCTGTTGTTTTGTAGCTTGTTTGTACCTGGACAGGGCGAAGAACAATGCTAAGACAGCTTTCAATCGTCCTTCTCGCAGCTCTGTGGATGAGACTCCTTCAATACCCGGCACATGCTGGGCACGCAGCACTGCCAGGCAAGCGTTTATATTGTCCAACTGTAACAATACAAAGTTCTACAAGTTAGTACATTAGATACTCTAAAATCATTTAATATAAACTACATATAGAAGCAATTATAATAATCATAATTCTAGTACAAGTTTTAATACTTCCTGTGAACAATATAAGCAGTATCGGAATTATTATAATTAGACAGAATGAAATATAATTTATAACTGAATCTTTCCTTCAGTGAGTTACTAAATTTACATGTCCAATGTTCACCGTTACAGTACTGTGTTGTACGTTGCTTGAGTACTGAAAACTGGGGAAAGCAGGGCAATATATTTGTACTAGACCAGGTATACATGGCTGTGTTGCGTGCTGCATAACCAACAGGCGTATGTATTCAGCGAAATTAGTAAGTTATCACAATTATTGTGTTGTTCCTGAAGTATTAGAATGTGTAAAAAGTATCTAAATATAAAAATTACTATTACTTATAACTGTAAATTATATTAATAAAACATTACTGCATGTTTTCTGTAATAACTGTTAATTCAAGACTCATTTCAAACATCTGCAGATATATTTAATTGTCTGTAGGTATGTTTAGAAATATGAATAGACTAAAGATTATTGATGACTATTGTCCGTATTTCTTTCGACAGTTTGACATATGGATAATTGACAGGGTATTGTTAAATTAATTGAACGGTACTAAACTTCAATTGTTTCGTCAGCTAAACAAGAATGGATGCGCATATTATAGAGATGTGCAGAATGAATGGAGTATAACTGCATGGTTCATTACTTCCTTAAAACATACTTCACACATACGTGCATACACAGAACCAGAGAGAGAGAGAGAGAGATCAGACATACATACAATGGTACATATTTATAGACAGAACTAGCTACGCACATGCAATGGTGTAATGGCTTTGTGAATCGTAAACAAAGACTGTTAGAATAACATAGCGGTTTCCATGTACCAGTGTCACCGATGGAACTTCGTCACTACACATATAAGTTTACATAAGATGTTTGTTCCTCATCAACTACACTGTGTACTGTTTTTATGACAGCTAATACCAGGTTTCTAGGACAAGATTCAACTTAAATCTTCAATCAAAACGAACATCAAATCTATGTATATGTTATGTGAACAGGTAAGCACTATAATTTTGCTTTGATATTTTAACAGAAACATATTATTTCCAAAGTATAACATTCAACACATGTAGTTTATAGATTAATAATATAGTGCGTTAGTTGTTTTTCTATATGTGCTGTCGAATTATCATGATCCACTGTTCAGGTTGGTGTAACCGTGTGTCACACAGTACAAGAAGCAACGGTATATCAAAAGTGTGCGTGTTCCAAATTAAATCACGTTAATCATACGCCAATCAGAATTTAATTATTCCTAACAGTACCTACTTGGCAAGCAGTTCGGATTATCACGTTGCAGTATCTACGTTTGTTATTAATCTAATCGGTAATTACTGATTCCGTTCGTTCGACAAACCGGTACACGAAATGTGAAAATATTTGATCTAATTAAACATTTTTTAGCACTATATACAGTAGTTACATTATCTTGCGGAAAGCATGTTACATTTATTAATGTATTTTTTGCAATTTTTTTCTATCAACACGTTTAATAAACACAGATATTTTATACATGTGCATAACTGTACATGGTTGGAATAAGTAATTTCTGATTTAATATAGAATAAGGAAGAAATCAAGATATAAAATTAAGAGTAGTCAAGTCAAGTATAGCTGATGGCATGATACAAAAAGCTTGTGTGAATTAATGTCGCACTTCATGTACTAGTTGTATTGGTCATATCATATATGGTGGAACTAGTTTACAAGAAAAAGGAAAGCGGACGTTACGTCATAACGAGTTAACTGTCAGACGATGTGTCTGTCCGAGACGTCGAGATAGTCTAGCACTCAACACTTATGATATGTGTTTATTTACTTTCTTAAAAGGCATAAGTGTTACGGGACGCGACACTTCTGTGACAATAAGAAATAGTCTCTTGTTTCTTTGTCAGTGTCATATTTATCTATCCTCCGCAGAGTAATCTACTTGCAAATCTCATAACAAATACTTATTTCCAAGGAATATAGCACAGTTAAGTACTGCTAAATAGGGGGTCTACAGACCATTAAGTAAGCAATATAACTACCGTAATGTTCATACGTATTCGCGTGCATCTGTCGCTATTTAAATCAAGTTGTATTTAGAAGACACGTTCGTGATTAAACACTTCCTTCAAGTCATAAATCACAGCTTGTTACGTACGTACATATGGCTGGCGGTAAGAACTATACAGTCATTCGTACAGGTAGCTAGTAGTACAGTTCACAAGTCAGAGGGTAGTGTGAGCCTCAAGAATAAAATGAACAAACCACACAAGCTAACCGAGGCAACGGTACATACTCACGCACACACCATATTGAAAGTTTACGAGCCACTGACACGCGATCAAACATGTGACATGTGTGGTACTGCTGCTTGTGCACGATTGCTAATAATAAACAACTATACATATCATAATAACAGGCCTTAGAGATTTTCAATTAACGCAAATATTATTGATTATAGTGATAAAGTACAGTCTGTGATTAAACAAACCATATCCTTTAATTTACCTACAGCATGATAATTGTTTATTTTTTTATTTATATTAAATATTACCAGTTTGACAATTCTATGAAGTTCTCTTACTTTATCAAATTTTTAATAAAGGTGTCAATAGAAAATATGGAAATTTCTATGACCTACGCCACTGGATAGAGAAATACAGTGCCTTGCACGGGGGGAGGTTAAATAAACCGCACCCCCTGCTGGTACACTCCCAGTAACAATCATTAGTAATAAATTACTGTTCGCAGAGGTGCAAGCTTATTGAATAGATACACTTAACCACACATGTGTGTATTTTAGATTCACCTCTGTGTGTGGGCGTGGCACCTGTCATATATGACGTCACATGAACACACACACACACACACACACACGCGCACATAAATTATAATTCCATAAGATCTGTAAAGTGATAACTACATACAACGTGTAATATGTTATGTGATGTCCGAAAGAATTCCACGGTGATTTTTCACTTTTGCGTTATTATGTTGGTCAAAATTTATGACGATATCAAAATGATATTAGAATGAATGTATCTATGGAGTAGTAGGCAGACAGGCAGGCGGGTGTATACAATGTTATTATATGATATTTATTAGTACTGGGGAGTAGCTCAAGTGAAAATGACAACCGATTATTATCATGATATACTGAATAAGCACATAAATGTTTATTTATTCACCACTGGCAAAGACGACTCTACCATCCAATAATACTATATCAATAACAATACCGCTTGAAATGATGAACTAATAAAAAGTACAACCTGCCTTGTTCATCGTGCCGATACCAAAACAAGATCTCATTTCATTTCGCTTGACCGCCGGCAGCATCCCGATATGGCCTTCTGTTGCGACCGTTAAATCTCCTTATACGTTTAAAACAATAGATCCACTGATCCGAGTCATCGTATGACTAAAAACAAAACAATTGGTTGGTTTACGCGAGTGGAGCACCAGCGACAGCAGCAACAAGAGCTAAGTTCACCACGGGTAAAGTAAAATATGTGCAAGCGGGAGAGAGAGAGAGAGAGAGAGAGAGAGAGAGATGAATGCTGGATGAGACAGACGAATCAATGCCGGTGTATGCAATGGCAAGGTACGTTTTTTAACAAGCGGTTCAGACTTACACATCGACCATATATGGACACATCTCTACACGAACGTTCAACGCACTCCCATATAAATGTAATAGTAGTAGTAATAGTAATAGTAATAGTATCCGTACTATCTACGCGTACTATACGTACGTACACTTTCAATTCGATGGGAAAATGTACGTACACACATCGAAACTTAAAAGGAAGAAAAATGTTGATATCTTATTAGAGAATCTATTACAAGAATAGTAATGCACACTAACGAATAAATATCGGAACTTAAAAGGTAAACATATTCTCGTAATTAATTATTATTGCTATAATAATATAGATTTATGGGGTAGTTTATTGTAATAGTAAGTTTTGAAGACTTGCAACGCATCCAACATGAATATGAGTCACAGACTGACAAATACATTAAAATAATCAGTTATACCTTACAGTTGGATAATAAATATTATTACCCATTACATATTTTACTGCAATATTACCGACATGTACTAGTGAATATTTACATATTTTTAGGTCACACAGGGTCAATCCCTGACCTTTGCAATCGTAAATGCTTCTGGAATTTTTTTCACATGCTATCATGACTGCGAGTATTTTACAACACCGAATTGGACAACACCATAAAATTGCTGTACATAAAAGTCATGTTAAATTTCGTGAATAACATATTCCCTTGACAACAGTTTTACAATCACTGGTCCAACTGGTTAATTTATGTATTTTTTCGCCTTTGCTCGCGGCTGTTAATCCGATTTTGGCAACCATTATTATTATTATTTTAATTTTTACAACAGCGTATAATAGTTGTAATTATATGGTAAAAACAAGTTTATTACACGTGTACCGGTTAATTAATATGTAAATATAATATCGTAACTCTAAAGCCGTGGCCATACTTGACCGAAAAGTAGGCTCCTGGACAAACGGTACAGGTCATTTTGCAAATTGCCGAATCGGGTTCGTTATTTTTTATTTGTTGTTGTATCTAGTTTGGTGTTATAGTTTTTTGTGTGAATCATTTTTTTGCGCAATGTAAATTTGGGTCAAGGTATTAATCTAAAGTATAATCATCATTAAAAAAGCGAGATGAACTATACATACGTATATGGTTATGTTAAAAAATCCACTAATTACAGGACTGTCCATAACGTTCCATAATGTTTCTGTATTTTCGGAGTAACTCGATATATTTGACATGTATTTAGCAGGTCTGTTAACTAAAAACCTAACGATGTTTTTCCAGTAAAACAAACAAAAAACCCGAGTAAAATAAATGAGGAAAATTAGTTCTAATTGGCTTGGTTTCAACACTCGACTAACACAAATCATAATTATAACAACAGTAACATGCATACGAGGGCAATTAATCAGCTTATATGCTCCTTATACAAACACCATGTATATATATGAGTATACAAGTCTGCTGCTGTATTCTGACCAAACATATATACATACATATATCTATAGTAGAGCAGTGCATCTGGCATATATACACAATCCAGTACACACTGGTACATACATACAGACGTGAAACACAAACAAATGTTAGCATTTTTAATGTCTCCTCACGCGTTCTATCCTTTTATTGCTATGTCTCCGACGCCTGGCTCGTTTCGTCTAGTACAGTGCACGAAATGGATATGAGATGGAGACACTAGACAACAGTATCTCACCTCTAACACACCACAAGTCGTAAACTGAAGCTTTACTATCCACTGTTTTATTCATTTATGTGTTCGTTACTGTTGTTGTACGTTTTAGATGTTAAATTAGAGGAAAGTTAATTTTAGAAACACACGGTTTAATTGCGTTAAGAAAAACATTGAACACCGTGCTCAAATCGAGTTAAAAGTGCATTAAATTTTCTCTGAACTAAGATCCACCACAGTCTAAGCATAAAACTGGAAAATATTCAAGCAATGTTTAATGTTTAATTTGATTTATAAAACTATCCTGTGAAGCAGAAAGAAATATGTTGATCTCGTTGCGTTTTTTTCTGGAAACGATTACTGCAATACTATGTTAGATTGTTAGGACTAATTCTAATTAGTTGATTCTGTGAAATTATTTGTAGTAATTTAATTCGCATGATGTCAGAGGCTGGTAAAATAACCTGTTACAGTGCTGACCACACTACACATACACACACACAAGTATTATCTATCTCACACAAGAAATGTGAAAAGAACAGAAAACAAAAGATATTTAATTATTCATATATTGACGGGTAGGACATTGAAATTATCATGTCATGTTTATATTTTACGAGTATATATTTTATTTTCTTCACTTTATAGTTGTATCTTTTACGACCTGTCTATGTAATAACAATATGTAATGTTACTTTTTATTTACTTGTCCTAGCCTTTGTTAACCGGTCATACCTTAAAATTTTAATTAAATAATTAATAGCTACAGAAACAACGCGGATATCAGTCAGGTGCAAATATCACATCATAAACTATTGGATTAAAAATTTACCTACAAATGCTATATTTTATAAATATAAATTTAAGCGAATGTATCTATGTATATCCAAATGTTTTAAACAAATTCTATGGAATATATGAATATAATTTGTTCATGATCATTGCCTCCAATGTAATTATGTTTGTATGTCTACATGGATGTATGTGTGTATGTGTGCTCTATTTTACATAAATTACATTTCGTGTAGAGGACAGAATAGATTAATTTCCACAATTGCAGTATTTATTCCGTTCAGTGGTTCGCGTAGCTTACAAAACCTTGCAGTTTTATACAGCCGAATGCATTCACAATACACTAGTTTCACACACCATGCATTCCTCTCATTGTAAACCTTCCAGTTTTAATTTTGAAACATGAAATTATTGTCATCATGAGTTAGTAGATAAAATTATATTTACTGGATACTGGATCGAAATTTCTATTAAAATTAATGACAAAACTCTCGTTTCCTCGCTTAATCTATCGTTTCAATCTCCAAAATTAACCATGGATTTTATAATAAATAAATAAAATAAATTAATAATCTCAGCATCTTTCAAATGAATAATAAAAATTAGTGAAAACATTGTAGTTTTAGATTTAGTTCAACATAAATCTGCAATAACAATTATAAACATTTTTTTTTTACAGAAACGTGTAAAAAGCAATGTAATTCTCATCATGTAATGAATCCACGAGATATTATTTTACATGATCACAACACATGCTTACATATGAGTGTTAATTAGTATTCTTGTGGTGTAAATTACCAGCGGGTTTAAATTACAATGTAAACACAACTCAATCAAGCGACGGGCAAGGTTAAAACATTTTTGCAGAAAACTTCACTCACTTGGGCCTGTGAGTATGTTCTCTCTCTCTCTCTCTCTCTCTCTCTCTCTCGGTATATCTGGGTTAAGCTTGTGTACTTTGTGCAAACATAGACTGCAACCAATGTGCTATTCGACAGATAAAACATAGCAATAACTAATTGCTAAAGATAAGCCGGTTAAGTAAATTACATTCGCGTTATCCGCAATGGAAGTTTACTTAGGAACAGTTTCCTTATGGTTTGCCGTTATTTAACATATGTTTGTTAACTGTTGTGGATTTTTAGCAATAACCAAATGACGTGTAGTACTCAATTTACACACGTTGAAAACTATACTATACATTGCAAATAACAAAAATATATGTAAAATTAACTAATTAAATAAGTTCAATTGGCGCATAAGATTCATTTAATATGCTGCTAATCATTTTCAAGATCATTTATAACTCAAACACTTCAAATAAACTTTATGTAGCACACATTTTTTGCTATGTTGTTCAATTTACCTCCATTTAATTATTACTCTGTTTGTTCATTGTTATATCGCGACCAAGTGAATATATGTTAATATTCCATAAAAAAACTGCTTACAAAAAATGAATATTTTTCTCTGATAATCTCGAATTATAATTGTATAATCTTTCCACACTGCGGTACTAATTCAGTGATGGTACAGCCTTGGATTATAAACAAAAATCAAGGTCACCCAACATCTTTTAAAAAAAAAAACCTGTTAAAAACTTCACCGACTACCTAATCAGCCAGTAAACTATCGAAATTTATGTTTCCTGAACGGTTTTATCGCATTTACATAAATAAACACAGAGGTCTGTATCACCTGAAATATTTGGTAAATACCTTTCAACATGCCATAAATAATCTATGGAAGTGTAAATGTCAAATAGTAGTTGATATTTTATTGCTTGGAACCAGTGAAGATAAGATTATCAAGCATCATGAAATACTGAAACTATACGAACGTATTGCTAGGCTCAATTATGACAATTTTCTACTTGTGTGTCAATTTTCAAATATTATGAAAAAGTATTACAAAAAGCATATGTTTTTGTTGCGTTCGGCTTTTGCGGGTAAGATGAAGGAGTAGATATTGTATAAGGGTGGAGAATAATTTATCAATGTGTCCATCTGTTGTGACAGAGTTGTTATATCCGGGGTAAAACCGGATTCATCTTGTATTCTAATAAGATCTCAATGGCACTGATAATAAACCTTGACAACCCACCCCCATGCGGTATATGAAACTACATAGAGGTGTACGTGGTTCACCAGTACTGGGTGTATTTTAGACATAAATATTAACTACTTATTCAGGGAGAAAACGTGAACTATCATTCAAATTACCATAGAATATGTTTACTAAAAATATTAATTTGTTTTTCTATAGACAGTGGTTAATTTACGTAATTAGCAATTTTTCTACGAACGCTATTTTTGCCGAGAAACTACTGTATTTTAAAACAGTATACACATTTTTAACACCTCAATAATAACACACACGCTGTTGTTTATAACTTACATAATATTGTCTAAATATAAAAATAAAACAAACCAACCAAAAAACCCTGAACGACCTTAACCGAGATAAAATTTTCACCGTGTAACCAAAAATGATTTCAAAATAATAAAACGGAAAAAAAAAATCAAAAAACTCACAATTTATTTATATCCAGTGTGAAACCAGTTACACCTTCTTCCTGGGTACAGAAGAGTTGTTTGCGGGGGCGAAGCCCACGTGACTGTCTGTTCACAGGTGCGTACAGAGAGGGCTGTCAAACGTACATACGTACAACACAACACTCTCGCGTATATACAGCGTACCGACACACCACTAACACTCCCTGACCCGAAAGCGACGATGTCCCAGCGCAAACTGGACACAACCACACAACTATCAACTGCTTGTAGTAAAACTTTACGGAGTAAATGTACGCGAGTATATGTGCGTGTGTGTGTGTGTATACGAGGTGGGGTACACATATATGCATGTGCCTGTGTGTGTGAGATCTGTGGCCGGTTGGGATGGGTAACTGTACCGCACACTATAACACAGGCACGGCTCAAGGAGGTGCACTTGAAACTGATAGCTGTGGCCAGAACGAAACAGATATGCACTTGGAAATCTATTTCGGATTCTCTTAATGGAGTAGATAATACGTAAGTTTCTTTAAAACTTGTGCAATAATTTCACCGTTATTTCTTCATCGTATGTTATAAATAAGAATTGGACGATTTTTATGGAGCTTGCATAAAGTTACATTAAGTTTATGCATCTATATTCATATTACACCGAAAAATACTGTTTAATCATGGCATACAAGTAATAATTGTTAAACATGATCTGAATATTATACTTATTACAATTATGTACCGAGTTTCAGAAATATAGAAATGAAATATATGACGTGTACAAGTTACAGATGAAATGACACTGAATACCACTCTGTACGTTACGCAATCACACTCACACGCTCGCTTCATTAGACTGAACGTACCTGGGACGTTTGTCGGCTACAATCAACACCAATCACACAAAGTCGCTTAAACTTGAACCCAAGACACCCAGGTAAATCGATATATTATCGATTTTACACCAACGATATAAATTCAATAACACCCTCCGATCAGCAGAAAAAAATACCCTTCAATTAAAGGGTTCGCCTTTGGAATTCTGTGTTCATTTTTTATGAGTAAAACAGTTTTTAATTAGGGTATAATGATTTGTTAAAAGTATTTAGTAACTATTTGGGGTTGAAATTGAAAAATGAAATGATGTTATTCTATTCGGCTTTGGTTCAGGGATGATCAGCGATATTTTTAACATAATACATACATTTTATATGCTTGAAATCTCAATGTATATGCAATTTAAACACCCTTTATAATTAAAATTTAATACAACCACATTTATTTTTTGAATTGGTTGTGTGTTGAAATTACAAGGATTAATTTGTTTCGATGATGTTGCTGTTACAATTAACAAATGAATTGGATAAATTAACCATTTGCGTACATCGATATATTTAGCATGAGTGTATTTTTAGTTAGATTTGGTATATATACGCCCAGTTACGTAATTAATATGTACATAACGATATGATATATAAATCCATATATCTAACTGTGCAAATGAGTGATATTTGTACAGTAAATATTAGTTGAACAAATCAAATATGATATTCGTCGGTATGGCAAATTCAGTATACCATATCTATAATATATGACAGCTCTAAATTTAATTAATATATTGAGTAATAATAACTGAAATAATCGTGAAATTCATCATTGTAATGAATGAACTTTTTTATCATGTGTAAAGCGAAATTTTGTTCGGCATAAATTGAACTATGGTTACGACGAGAAGTTTCATTACCACATCTATGCTCTATTTTAACGCGTTAAAAGTATATAATCTGTCATTTTTAAAACTTGAAACATATTTCAGATCGTAAATACATAACATTAGTCGTTCAGCATAATCGTATGTTACAGGCCTTATAAGGTACTCGCCGTATGGACCTCGGTTCACAATAGAATGGTTAGTACTTCAAAGTGAAACTGTACCGTGCTTATATATCATATCTCTCATTGTACTTCTGTCCTTCTCATTCGTGTCGTACAGCATTAATATCTTTCCAGTCAAGTCTCCTAATACTAATGAGTATTTTTTTTTACTATTATTTCTTTGTTGTAATGTGGGTCATTACTTAGTGACCCCTGCTGTTGACGTAAGCCTGTGGTGTTCTACATATTTGACAGATCTATCGTAGATTTGTTTATTTACCGTGTGATGGAGAGAGTGCATTATTTATTTATAAACGAAAATTTTGGGTTAACCATGAGGAACAGGTTATATTTAAACTTGTATCCTGTTTCAATCAAGATGTTTATATGTAAAAATCTAGAATACTATGCTAAAAACGTGTCCATTTTATCTGCTATAATTATTGTCTTATTTGGAATTAATACAAGTGTCAAATTTATATATTAAAAAATATGAAAGATGTGAACTTCTGTTTGTATAAGTACATATATACTTATAAAAATTTATCTATAAGACCGATGTTTGATTCTAAAATGTAGAAATAGATTTGCCACAGTTTTCTTACATAAATATCATAAAGTGTAGCGAATTTACACTCTTAAAAACTCCAAGCATAATATGAAACGGCAGACATTTGCAATATATCATTGAAATGGGCTATAAGAGCCGTCTAAAATTAGACTAACGACTTCCTGACAATGTTAGTTACGCCACTGCACACACGGACAGAGAAAATAAATATTACGGGCCTGATTGACAGGTCTACGATTAATTTGGTGATGGATAAATGCGGATATAGTGATTTTTTGTTTGTAATAAATTGCGTTGCATACCAAATTTATAGAACATCTGTGTATGTTTGTCTACATAATATGTAGGTGTATATGAAAGTCTGTACTCACCATTTGTGATGGCGTTTTCGGCTTCCGCGTGATGTCCGCAATTTTCTGGTTAGCTGTAGCAGAAATATATATTCAATATACAATTTAAAGATAAAGTAAAATGTAGCTTACTCTAAATATAGTAAAAGATGAAACCAGTGATTCTAAAAAAGACATTCAATGCTGACTGTGAAAAGGCAGGACACCAAAGACAATTTGTTTTCTTATTTACTGATCCGTGAAAACTTGTTACACAGGTATGGTAGGGTCGGGCAGGTGAAGGGAATCCAAAATAAATTTATTTTTCCTCTGTCAACATCAGATGATCAAGTCTGTTTGCTTTGGCAGTTAGCAGTGAATGACATAAGGGTTTTATTTATTTACTCTAGCCATACACAATCTATCGGTCCCTTTTGTCCACGAAAAAACAAACTCAAACATATAAAAAATATACAGGGAAAAAAATCTGTAATATTTGCACTGTTCTACTACGAAACAAGATTGTGAAATATTCGATCAAAATGTTTCAACAAGACTATTTAATAGTTTATAATATAAACCTTTTTTTCGAAAAATACTAAGAGCTAACATCAGGTAAATAAATTACTACTTTCATTGAAAGAGGGTACGGTACAATTAAGAAGACATTAATCACTGACCCCGACACACAAAATAATTCAATTAAAATCCCCATTATATCATGGTTAAATGGTTTTAATGGTTTTAGGAGGCGTATGGTCACGTGACTAGGAACTATTAATATAGATAATGAAATAAGGGATACCTGTAATATATGCATGTGGATATCTGTGGAAACATACGTTGCAAATCATACGATTATACGAATTTATATCTAAACTTCTAACACAAAATAATGATGATATTTCAAACGCTAATTATTAAAGAACTAATATATTTTACAGGATAACATTTATGTTTTCTCTTATCATTTTTTATTATATATATTTCACACTTGCGACGAGGTTTTATTATTCTTTTTCATACTAAATATTGTTATTATGAATTTGACAAATTGCATGAAGGATTGTACTAATTGCACTGACGGTCATTTATAATTAATGTGCTACAGATGAGCGGTGTGTTTTAATTAAACTTTTAATAATACAGTATTGTTCAATAGTTGCGCGTATGTTGTCGGTAATGAAACCATATCCCAAATGACTCGTACATTTCACAAATTTTACTCATAAATATGATATATGCGTCCTGCGTACATGGCAAACGCATTAACGCTACAAAATTGCACAAAAACTAACAATTTTTTTGGGAACTTTCAAACTTTTTTCAGCAGCGTAATGCGTGTAAAATGACACGCGAAAAAGGATATTTATGTTGGTAATTTGATTTCGAACTGAAGTGACAAGGGTAGAAAATAAATGGTTAGTTCATATTCAATGCTGTCACAAGTTAAATTCGATTCTAATTTGTATGCTATCCATAATTATTAGTTGTAACTGAGGGAAAAAAGTTCTGAATACGGTTCAGGACAAATATCCTTATATATCAATGTTTTTTCTACATTATTACAGTGATTAAGCTGTGAGATATGAGACATATATCACGCTATTTTCTGAACTAATCATAGTAGAAGCAATTGCACGATTCGCTACTTGTACAACCTAGTGAATTCGTCTAACTGTCATTATTGTCGTTCGTTATGTCTGAATGTTTGTGTCATTTCTGCGAATGAAATTAAACCTTTCAGTACGAAAACACAGTAACGGTGCGGTGACTAAAGTAATTAACGAACAAAAGCAAATTAGTTCAAGGATTCGTTAACTTGATTACGCTTTAGACATAAACAACGTAACTCTTGTGTACACCGTGTACATGTCTCCTGTCAATGTCTATTTGTGTTCGTATACGTATGTGAATGTCTGATGTGTTTAGGTGTATGTGTGTGTGTATGTCCGATGTCTTTATGTGTACATTGGTGTTGAAGCAATGTAAACTTCTATACGAAACATATACAGACACCACAAATGAATGACAAACCGAATTAATTAACCAAAACAAATATTGTCTGATTCTGTTCTAACTTAATTTAACATACGATGGTTAATAATACAAAGAGCGTCGAATAAATTCCATTTGATACACTAAACAATAATTGAAACTTTTGAAAAGTTATATATGAATATATATCTAACCCTACAGAAGAAATTACAGTATTATTGCCATTAATACATACACAATATAGCAATCTAAATGGAAGAAATTCTTGCCGCATCAGTTATCGTGAGTATTCAATCTTAAGCGTAATGTAACACAACTAACAAAGGGGGTACAAGTCAAGCGTACAGAGAAAGTTCTTGACTTGAACACTGATATGCACGTCCCTTCTACTTCCGTTCGCCCTTTGAGGGCACACTTCCGCCGAAGGGCAATCACAGTAAGATGATAGTGTAGATAAGAAATCGATGCTACTAATAGGACAGCTCATTTCATCAGATACTCCAGCACATATCTGTCAGGACAGATGGACAGGCTACAGTGAATACTCTACTCTAGGGAATTCATCATGGGAAGTAATAAAATTACATCCCGTATTAACTGTCCATCATATAGAATTATTAAACAACGTACATAAGCCGCGGAACTGTTACTATCAAGAAACTATAGTAAAATTCTTACAGATTAACAAAACTACCCTTGAGAAAATAGTATATACCGTATTATCAAAATCGTATAATCAAAACAGACAATATTGAATCTGTCAAGTACCATTATTGTTACTGACAGTTTCACTTATTGTTGAGATTTAAATTGAACATCATCTTAAACACATTATTTTGGTAAAAACACTTACCATTATATGAAATGTCACCTACACATACACAAGTATTCAACACATGCAAATGCCGAGTATTATACCAAAGAGTTAACTTGAAACGTTTTGACAGCTAATGTGTTACTAATAATACTGCACGTAATGGAAGCAAGAATGCAATGAGACATGGATAGTTATGTGGTAAATGCAGTACGAGAATGCAATACAGCAGGCGTCGGGACGCCCGGCGCCGCTGCTGTGCGTGCTAGCTACTCACTGACTGACTCGATGACGTCGGCAAGGAGCACCCCGTCACTGCAGTCGGTGGCCAGCGAACTGATGCGTCTCTTACTCCGACCCTTCTCCAAATAATGGTTCGCCCAGTCCGTATAGATCTGTAACAATATACAACATACAATTACTATTCACTCCTGTTACCTATTTCACAACATATTCGTACTAGACCAATGTCACCACTCCAACTTAACTATGTACATTAGTTTAAATACACAAGGACATGAAGGAGGAGACACAGCCCACTATGTTATTTCATCCTGGAAACCATGTTTCTCAAATGAACAACATCCCTTTACAACAGTTCAGATTAAGGATACTACATGGTATAGTTTAAATTAAAATTGATTCTAAACTCAGTCGATCCGACATAAAACAAGAAGACAATGAAAAACGATCACCGCACCATATAGATTGATCATTTCTCTTAATTATAGCTAATTAAATTGTAATACAAGTCGGCCATTTGGGTCAAAGGCAAATCAAGTTGGAAAGCAAACAGACATTATGAGGATAAATTGTACTCCGGTTGCATTACAAATAATAAAGTAATAAAGTTGATTAAAAACGCATTTGTTCTTGATAATATTTATAGTAGCAATTGTACACATACTACGTACATCTGTATTGCTGGCTTCATTTTGTTGATGTTGTATGTGCAAGGGTGGGCATATGCTAGACTGTGGCGAATAAAGGGTGCTTTGTGTACTTAATTGTGGGTGCGATTTCATAGGCTTTATGCCCTTTGGCATTATCGAAGGGTTCAGCTATACATCTGTACAATAGGCGTGTATGTACACGTATGTATCAGTGTTTTGTATGTAAACAGTAATGCAATTTGATTTGCAGCTTTGAATTCATTCAATTATACTCGTTTTGTTATTAATGTGTAAATATCTCAAATGTTCATTGTTCTTTCCAAGTATAGCTACTGTTATTCGACTCTACATTTTAAATAAACAGTTCGTAGGTTTTTGGCATTTTCAATTCAGCACTTTTTCAGCTAGAGATAATATTCCACAATTTGCCAGAACAATTATTATTAGAAAATTTGAAACAGAGTTTCAAGCAAACCGCAGATTTCAAAAGTAGGCACTTGAGACATTTAAGACCCTACAGGCACGCACTTATGAAATTGGTAACCCTGCAAAAGCTCACGTTTTATGTTTATCTCCCCAGAAACGAAAAATGAATCATCTGCTTAAAATTTGTAGTATGCAAGCGGTTATATATCATGTCTTACAGTAAGTCTAGTTGATGGGCGTCTTACAATGATGACACTCATCTTTTGTTTGACTTCCGCCAGCGGAGCACTTGGTACTTTGTCTTCTTCCAAACATCCAGGCATGAATTATTAAAACTAATATACCACACACTCAATGAATGCGTGAGTCAAACACATTTCTCATATGTCAGCCTCTGTACCGGTCAATATTGTCTATCTCTAACTGTTAGTCATGCATATACATACGCGTACTTACACATCTACATACACCCACAACTAGCTCGGAATTGTATGCTTTTAGATGAGTTCAAGTCGGATGATGCATGGACTATATTATGACTCAAATCTTTCTCATCAAATCACAGCCAACAACAACGATATACATACGAGGTATGTCACATACGGTGTAATTTCAGAATGATAAAACCAATAGATGAACAATCTTGTTTCTACATTCCTTCTAAAATCACAAGACAATGTTCAATATGATCAAAATGTTTCTAAGAGTATTGATCTTTAAAAATAAACAGATTGGTAAAAACAACAATTATTATTTTCATGACGACAGGGTTGCCAGCCCCATGTATTCGCCGCCGGAAGCGGTTTATCTGGCTGTTAATATTTCCGTCTCATTACATTGAGTGCACTCGGAAAATTCTCATTTGTTTCCATGCAGAAATAACATCAAGGGAAGCAGCAGGTACTACCCCCTGTTACAAATATGCCGTACCGCAATATTTCAATCCGTAATATTCATCAGACTGATTGCTGGGGCTGTGCAGCATCATCAGCATGCAGCTAAATCATTCCACTGTCCGTGCTGTTGCTGTTGTTTTACATCTCGATCTCTCACTGTACGAAGCCAGAGGCTGCGATAATAACAGAATGATGTGTACACTTTTGTAATGATTTAAATTCTTGGCCCGTAAATTGTATTTAATTGGCACTTGGAGGATGGAAACTAGGGAAGCAGAGACTTGTAAAAGTTCTTGTTGTAAAGTTTTAAATTAATTAACCGCCTTAATTACAGTCAGAAAGTTGTGCACGCGGACAGAACATTGCCGTGATGAATGTGCTAATTACCGACATTACGCTAATGTACATGTACACTGTATTTTTACACTTGCAACATAACGCACGCCTTATAGAAAGAAATACTTCAGAATATGTATATTGAATTTACAACCGGAATTGTCATGGCTACTGCGAAATATGGATATTCATTAGAGTGTCATAAATCTGCATTGCATTTTTCACATATGAACATTCACATAAATGATTGCTTTTTCATGTGCAAATTACAGTAATAAATATATATGTATGTATTACCATGTTTTAAGTATTGATTTTTCTGGAAACGATAATATTTTCCAAGTCAACTGACTGTAAAAAAATACAGAACATGAAAAGAACAAAAATATGTTTGTGCATTCAGGACAACAAACATATCTAACATCTAAAATATTTATAACAATAATTCGAGAAAAAGGAACCTAAACAAACATGATAAAACCACCCTTCAAAGACGTAAAAAGAGGGGTCGTTCGCAGCAGCAAACATCTCACACATACACTCATATTTACACACATCTCACATTTAAATACAAACATACTTCACATACGTGCTATACATGTATGGTTAAGCTTTCAAAACATGTATACAACTATGTATTGCATATTTATATATGTACGAAAACATATATACAATATTTATACACAAGAATATATACAGAAATAACAAATACGATAGATGCAAAACAACACAATATTCACGTACGTAAAAGATCCTTGCACGTTCAATACGTACAGAACAAATCAACACAAACACATACGGAGAAAACAACGAGAAGTTCAGACATTCTTACTACATTTTGATAGCCGGAAAACTTCAGGAAACAGACATCTAGATCTGTACCAGGAATAGTACAGCCACTGGAGGATGGTTGCTGGTGTACGTAGCCTGTGATAATCAGCCCTGTTTATTCCAGCTGGGTGCTTTAGCGGGTGGGGCGGGACACGATACGCCCTAAGGGTGAGACGGTAAAAGACGTCTGTCTCAACGACCCACCACCACCCTGCCACCCTACATCGTATTCCTCCAAAACAATCACGCCCGCAGAATACTGAGTTGACTTGTTCCGGCTACGGGATTTCAACTTTCCTAGGATGGAAAAAGGTAGTTTCGAAGGGATAAAAGTTTTCTGAACAATGTGAAATCGAAATATCATACATTAGGAGTAGGATTATAAGCTATAGTAGTTATTCAAACTGAAGAATAAACTATAAACTAAATCATTGGTGATATTGGTGGCTAGACACAAGATCAAATCATACAAGATAGAAACAATTAAATTCAAATCGATTGCTTATTCGTACGGGGCCCTACTAAATCCTTATCTTATTCCGTCGCGAATACCAATGAATCAAAATGGTTTTTTGGGATAAAATTTGCGTGGATTTATACCTGGAATATAGCTTTATTACCGATAAATTCAGATCGGTCGGTATTATTCGCACCCTCATCGGCAAGTATCAACTATCGGCTGGTTAAAATTCCATCTCACGTGCGTATCTATGCCCCTCCACCATGTCCCTCTCGCTGTACCTATGTGCGGGGTCTGTCACAGGAAGAGTATGGATTTTTTCGGGTGTCGCTAAGTAAAGTCAGGAGGAGACGAAAAGATGTAGGAGTGAGTGAGTGAGTGTACACACAAACGTACACGCACATAAATAATGTAAGACACGTAGTGACGGCTGATTCAGAAATAGCGCTCCAAATAGGGGTAGTCCTGCTGGAGCACAGTCTGCTCCGACAGCCATGCACACATACACACAGCGCCAGTAGCGTCGAGAGTGGGGGCAACAGAGTCTAACAACAATTGTATATGTGAAAATACACTGATACATACAAGTATAACACAATGTTGTCAAGATTTTTAATTAACAATCTAGAAAAGAAAACGAACTTGTCAGAAAGAAAATGCACAAGTTGATTTCATTTTATAGAGAAAAGTAAAATACCATAGTTCTCTCATAAATCTATGACTGTAAAACTTTCATAGACAACTATAAAAGGGACAACAGAACAACTAGATTGAAAACAGATAGTATCAGCGAAAGTGCGAAAGTATAATTCCAGTATTGGTAATAGAGAAATTAAATTGCATTGTTATTTTTGCAAACGTTAGAATACAAACTTGTCTTATATGGTCAGCAACACAATTCAATAGTGAAATCACAGAGTTGCTCTACAAGTAAAACAGGACACTGTGTTGTATTTCATTTTAATATGATTTATAATGATAAAATTAATTTTTACTTTAAAGCAGGATATGTATAACTGTTTCAAGGTTTAGCAGGATAAGGTACGTTTATGGAATACGCCTGGTGAAAAATGACTCTGGTCTAACCGGAACTGGACAAGGGCAGGACAACGCAGGAATGTAACAGCTGGCGTGGACATGACAAAAAGACCCAACTGAAATTTTATATTAAACGGAAAATTTCCCACCAAATACATATTGTACACACACCATGCCATATAACACTCATATGATTCGTGAAATAAATTAACAAATTTGCCAATGGCAATTAAATAAATTCCTGGATCACATAACAGCTATCATGAACTCAAAATGATTATAAAAAGTACAGAAAAGAATTACATGGTTGCTTTATACCGTTCACTTTAAAATATCCGGTCGCATAATATGGTGGAACGCGAATCAGAACATTGTGTGGTGTATAATAGCAAAAAAAGGAATTCGTGATCATTGAAACGGTTACGCAAAAAATGTGTACCATGAATAATGATAGAAATGAAAGGTGTTATTAATTTTGTTATGGCCGATTTAGATGAAGTTTTATTTGAAAACGAAATAGATCAATAACTCTGTGGTATGCAGCAAAACTATTTGAATAACGACAAAAAGTTAACAAACCAAATATGAGGAATTTGAAATAATTAAAATAGATTTGATGAGGCATGGCAGAGTATTTTGTATATAAATTAGTTATTTAGTTCTGTATTTACAGAACAGAACAGAATGTGTATTAAGATTAATATATACATAGATATAATGAAGACATATATGTTTCTGCATCACAGAATGTTGTGTCACATTTACTAGATGTGTGGTCTGTTAAACTAAGTGAGATGTACATTAGTCATGATATTAATATTTGGCATGAATTTCATATATAAAGACCTCCCGTACTGTTAGACAAACATCCAGGCCCGTATCAAGAATAATCCTCGAGAGCATACTTTATAGTATATGTGTGATATTCATTGTCAAGTTTCCAATATATAAAATATCAAATAAATATTTCTCTTTACAAGTAATGTGTGAAGTGAAGAAGTTTTCAAAATAATTATTCTTGATTAGCTTAAATACTACAAATATGTCGAACATAATCAAGCCACTTTCTCCTCATAATTAACTACATCAGCCGTAATAGATGCTGCCTTGTAATTGAATGAATTCTTAATAAATTTCAGACAAATCTCCCTGTCAGAATCTTTCGTTGTGCCATTCATCATGTCAGACATGGGCGACCGTGAATCCAGGGCCGGTTGAGTGGGATTTTGTAAAGAACCGCTGGACAGACCATTCGTCACCGTGTCAATAGATCAATCGCTCTAGAGTGCAGCAGCAATACCACTGGTCGCTATCACGGGTACTTCATACACACACCACCCTCTACCCGCCACTCTCCTCTATGGTTTTGATATATTACCCCTGCTGTCCTGGCCATGAAAAGTATTAATCTTTCATTGAACGTCCGTAATGTACTTTTCAATCACCGCTTAAATACGGAAGCAGCACACCAGCTATCTACAGCTTCTTATCGTAGTCATGGAGAAGTGCTTCAGACTTGAAGTGCCCTTGCGGTACCCGCTTACACTTTCCTGATCAATTCTCCGTGTCCTCCTTTGAAGTTTTCCTTTATATCTACTTCGTTACATGCTGTAACGGTGATGTTTTTTAACCACACTCGTTCGAATACATGAGAATTCGTAATGTCTTTTACAGGACAATTTTTAACAAGGTTTGAAAATCAAAACGACACCTTCTCCTGATATACTTCATAGAATATTTCATAACTGATGAAATGATATATGTTTTGTCAGATTCGTATTTAAATTAACTTGTCCACAAAATGACAACTCCGCGATCATATCCACCATGCTCAGCACGCTCTAGTCCCTTACAAATAACACGAGAGAATTTTTTTCCCGGCTTAACAATATAGTACCGAGTATTACAAAAAAGCAATTCTCTTTCGGAATCTCCGATAAAAAGCTTAGCGTAATCCGATAAACGGACGACGAAATAATTCGTATTGAACGTTCGTTCGTCCGTCCGTCGGCCTGGTGAGGATGCAGCAGGGCCCTCCGCGGCCATTGTGAAACATATCACGTAGAATTATAACGAACAATCCTGATGCATACATAACGACTTGTACACCGGGAGAAAGCAGTAATGAATGACGGGCCATAATTCAATTACTCATTGGCTGGTAATTTATTCCTCTATATACACCTTGATGTGCGCATATATACCGGGAGAGAACGATATAAAAATTTTGTGCTAAACATTTAAATCTGCACAACGCCCACGTGTGCTGGGCGCGTTGCTATTTAAACAATTGTTAGTTGCAAATTCAACTTGTGACATTACTGAATTATTTATATAACAATATTTGCATCAAGGAAGGGCATCATATTAAGAATGTTCGATTCAAGTAAAAAACTAGCTTTGTATATTGTGTAGATTAGTTTTAAATAAACATCTCGAGATGTTGTGTTTGCGAATCTCTAGAATTAACAGATTATTATATGATGTGACGAGACTGGTCAGTGACGTCAACATATCTGTATATATA
>JAGJTL010005996.1:221908-246967 GCA_022063505.1 Calosoma granatense | reverse complement strand
ATATATATTAGATTAATACACCCTTACGCGTACATTCCCTTCTATATTATACAATATTTAGCACTATCGGACGCTGAAATCACCCCCTGTCCTCTTGTCATAGGTAGACAAATCACACCGTTCAGTGAACCGGTAAAATTGCACCGATCCGATGCGTATCAGTCTCCCCATTTACCGCAACTATCCATCGTTGAACCGGTAGACCAAATGGTAATCCATATTTCGCACGTTCAATCTTGCATATCAGTAACTCTATCCAGCGACCGGTTATATTACCGCTAGCGCGTTTGGTCATTTGTTACCGGCTCGATTACTGGTTTTACCGATTCGTGGCGCTGACGGCGTCATATGAAACACACAATGTTCGTAAATTCTCCAAACAAACCCCTGGTCTCTAGTGCAATGTACTTTTTGGTGTTTTTATTTGTATTTTTAACGCCGCTGGTTGTGATCGGGACTCAGTTGGTTTTACGACTGAAAAATGTGTTACAGAAAACTCGTAAATTTTTATTCGACACCCGGTATTGCGGGTTTTTGATATCTTTATGTTACCAGTTATTTTTAATTTTCTTTTTATCTTCAACGTATGTTTGTATATCGATTCGACGACAGCATAAACCATAGTATTTACAATGGCGAAATATGAATTAAATCACATTAATATCTGTATTAATAAATCGCTCAGGGCTGTATGTTTGTCTGCTCATTGCTATTTTATACTGGAACTGTAAATATGTAGAGTATATTTTAGTGAGACCAGTGAATACAAACGCATTTAATTAAATACCTTTATTATAAATGAACTGTGTAATTTTTCTGCTAAAAAGGGCGAACAGCTGACCTAATCAGTGTCACAGGGCACTCGAGTGCTTAATCACGGGTCAACTGAGCTGCAGTGAAGTGTAGCAGGGTTGGACAAACTTTCATTCGACACGACAGTTATTTACTGACAAAACATGCGACGTGATCTAATTTGTGCAGTTTGTATGTATGCGTGCTTGTGTATGTATGTATGGGGAGTATGTAGCAAGGAGGGATCTGTCCAAATACATCCTGTCACAGGGGTAAACTGATTCCCTCACTCACATATTCGAAGGTCATGTTACAATATTTCTTTGTTATGGGATTTTTCCTTTGAAGATTTTCGTAGAAAAGATATTGTAATGTTTCTTTTCTGCTTTAGTATGATATTGTACAGCATATAAACATAATGTAACATGTTTTTTATTAGTTTATTCACTTGATATCATTTTATTTCTACTGTAGTTTGAAGAACGTCAACGTACATGTATCCAGGCAACCCACATGACACTACGGTAAAGCGTGAAGTATGACCCTGAATTATATTATTTATAATATGTTGTATATTATTTTAACTTCTCATGTATACAATTTGAACGTCTAGACAGTGTATAAAATAAATGTGCAAAATATTTATTGTACTTATTAAAACAGAGATTTTGTTCTTTCTGCATTGTATCATATGCACAATAATTTAAACTCATTTAGAATTGAATTGAATTTTCTTCCACTTTCATTCGCAATTGAGATGTAATAACAGAATGTACATTTCACAGGAAATAGATCTGTGTAAATTACTTGGAAGTGGAATCGGTACCTCTGTATACACACACACACACAGCAATTGCAATGAGTCAACATCCCGTACCTTGTGTCGTGTATGTACAGGAGAAATTCATCGTAATCTCAAAATCAATTTCCGTAACGTTATTACGCCAATATATCGCGCCCACGCAATAAATACTTGTTACTGTACAATTCCATTCGTGTGACTCATACACGTACTCACACGTGTTCACGCACGCATGCACGCACAAACGTCACATCATATTTTCTTTATCATCATAATTCTAGTTATCATGAAAATACGTAAAGAAATATCGATTTGCAAGCAATTATGTCAAACAGCAGATAATGACAATAATATAAACTAAAATACAGCATAATTCACAAAATGTTACAGAACTAAGTTTGTGAAACGCACATTTTCATTAGCAACTTAATTCCAGCAAATTAGCAAAATCCACAGCAAAATTAAATCAGTCTGCCGAGAGATAACAAGGAAGTAAATTACGGTATTTGACTAAAACCTGGTTGGTAATTGATCCCGACTCTGTTTACACTGTGGTTACCACCCTTCAACCACCGTTCCAATCCGATCTAATCGGTTTATTGTTCTGGTTGTTGGTTTCAAATTTCATACGTATGTGTGAACACACACAATCAACTCAGTATTTGTATTATATAGCAGCAGCTGCAGTTGTACAATGTGATGACATTGCAACATTTATAAGATACACGGATCTGTGTGCGATTCGCGCTGACATAAGAGATACGAGGATATTTCACAAGGCGTGTAATTCACAAGGAACAGATAAGGGAAAAGATGTAGGTATACGCATCGCCTCCAGGATTCAAGGCAGACCAGCCAGGATCATAACGCGTAAAATGTAAATTTGTATCCTGAAGATTCTGAGGGTTATACGGGCACACGAGGTAAGGAGAATTGAACCCGAGATATAAAACAGCAGGATGGATAATTCGACAAGGAATATGTGGCTGAAAAAATGGAATAACTTCTGAAAAACTTGTACCAAGGCTTATTGAAGGGTCAAGTTTTGTATGAAAGATTCGTCTTTCAAACAGTTTATCATTATTAAGAACATATAACACTGTAGCATCCGAAAAGGAATAAAATATCCTTAAATAACATTGTTCCACAATGTTTACATTAATATGCATGTATGTGTATCGCTCTTAAACTGAAAACTTTAATTAATCCTCGACAAAATCTTCGTTACGAAGAGTCCTAAATGTTCCCAAGAGTGCCATTAAAGGAACTTCGTCCTCACAATATAACGATAAATGTTCCAAGTTTTGCTAATAAGTCTCTCGGTGTTGTTTCGTTGTGTAACGCTTACCTGCTGTTGTTCAGTGAGACACGTACAACTTCGCAGCTCCTCCAGATGTCTCCATGTAGCCTCCTCATTGTCTCCATTTTGCTTTCTATCGCAATTCGTGAAGAATGCGTCACGGAAACTGCCCGTGTACGCGTATATAGATAACGGAGAAAGTGGAGACGCGATACCGGAATCCGAATCGGACATTTTACCGGTTTTCAGGGAAACTGGTACGAGAACTGAAGGGGTGCAATTGCCGCTCGCTTCACACAGGAAAAAATAACAAACGAATTATTAAAAAATTACATGATTGTTTATGCAGAAATAAAATAACTAAGTAAATATTCTCAATATAACATTAGTATAACTATAATATTATTTTATATAATTTTTGCAATACTGCATAAATCTGATGACTTTTCTATACACGTTTAATTCCCAATTTAAATTCAAATGACTTTAGTATAATTTCATTAACATTAATTTCCCAATTTGTATACTAAAACTGAGCTCTAATTTTTAAGATGATCTGCCAATCTTAATTCAAAATGATTTGTATAAATCTACATAAGAATATCTCTGCTATTGCTCCTAATTTACGGACGACAGCAATATTAATGACAGAGTCTTTAGAATACAGTGTACAGAGGAGGCAGGGAGTGTTATTTTGCTTCTGTGTGAGTCAGGCTTACAATTGCAGTGATTCGATTTAGTTCCCTGCGTGTGCTGTTGCTGAAGACATTTGTCTGTGTCCTGCGTGACTTGCGGGCTCCTCTTGCTTTTCCCGTTCACTGTAGATGTAGTTTCGTAATTCTCCTGCAGGACGGACGATCTGGAGAGTGTTTCCGGTTCCCCTGGGACGTGTTTAGACGGACCCGAACGCGGTCGACCATTCGCCAAACATACCGTCTACGTTTTATCCAAAAAGACACACACCAACCCCCAGGGCAACACACGAAAATGTATCAAGCCAATGAAATAGACAGATAGAAAAGTACGGTTTCTTTGCGAATTGAAAAGACTTGCTTTGGCTCCGAGAATCTGCACTTAACTATTTTACATCCAGTACAAATAGAATACAGATTGAAAAGGTAGGAATTATATTTAATATTTGTTTAAAACATCCAGAAATGAAAGTTGATCACTAAATAAGGCTCTCGTGTAACATAATATACTGACAACTACAGTGCAAAAATAGACACAGATTTCTACTCTGATAATTAAAGATGACATGGAATCAACACCTTTAAAGAGTATCAAATGATATGTAGAAATCTGCGGGTAATTTAATTTATTTGCAGTTCTATTGTATTCCATATATGAGAACCGGTATGTAAATAGTACATCCCTCTCAGAACAAGTTCAATAGAATACACAATATCAAATAACACAAGCAGAATATAAGATTTTATATTATTTTCAACCTCTCTCTCGCTTGCATAATAAAATGGTGAATGAATATTTTATTTTTGTCTAGTTGAAATATGTACCATTGTGCAATATTCAGAGTTGAACACGTTTAAAAAAATACTAGTGTCCATTTATACCTGTCTGTCTAACGAACTGTCTGCTTCAAACAATACAAAAAAATCTTTTATTTCTACTTTTAAATTACACACGGTAAGTAATTACATTTTTCCCCGTCTAATTAAGTTTTGTAATGAAAACGTACTACAGATTCACTCTGTAGAAAAAAAAACCGGAAAAACGTTTCAAGCCTTTTGTTTTCCAAAAGCCAGCCGACTACTTTGATATCTCAATTAAACGATGGAAAAGAATGGAAGCCAAAGCAATCTTTTCGAAACGTGTTCTTTTATCTGCCACGTATCATACAAACCCTGGCTTCACATATTCTCGTTACGGCCCCAATCAAATCAGGAATGTTAGTTTCCGTACTACGAACTTTTTTACCACTGCTATGTTCACGGGGATAATCTCGAACTTTCAATTCTCGACTTCCGCTCGGCACTGAATTCCGTGTCCGAATATTTGAACTATCCCTACTCGCAGAAGGAATAGAGTTTCTTGAACGATGTTCAGATTTTGGTTCATTTCGAACTACTAATTGTGTACCACGAATCTTTGAATCTGATATAGTTCGATTTGATTTGGTAGTAGATGATCTGACAGTTCCACTGTCAGAATTCCGCGCTTTCACATGTCGATCTCGATGGAATTCAGTACTTTCCGACGATATATTATCACTATATTTGTGTTCGTATTTCCGTAACTTCTCGAGACATTCAGTAACGAATGTTTCTTTAAAGTTTATATCAGAATTCCATGTTTTAATATCACGCGAATCACTTCCCATAATCCATGGAACATTTCCTGAATTGTCCACGTTCATAGAACTTCTACAATCGAACGCTCGTACAATGAAATCCATACTATCTTTAGCAAAACATCCACAATCACTCTTCACACTAGAGTTTCCCGCATTTTTCTCACATTCACTATCACCGGATTTTTTCCTAGATTCACTACCGGAACTCACATCCGACAGCCCGGAAACAGGCCTTCGCTTCACCGTTCCGGTTTTGGTGGATGGTGAATCCCAGTCCAATGAGTTGGTGTTGGATTTCTTCTCCATAATCTGGAGATGTTAGCAGTGCGGCACGTGCATGCAGACTGACAAACCCCGAGGAATCAACAACCCCACATACACACGCACACACACAAATGTAACCAATCTCACGCACAGTGCTTATTACCTTAATCAAATGTGACAACGGTACGTTGAACTAGCACGCAAACGCAGACACTTGCAATGGGGAAACCCATGTGCCGGTTTCATGATACAATGATACATGATGTGGCGGACAACTCACCCTCCAAGCAATTTCCTACTATTTGCCAGTGTGACTCATATGTGAATTCGCTGAGCGTATGGGAATCCAATTGGAATGTCGATGCTTGTGTGAGGGGTAGGGATGAGGTAGGTGGCAGAGGGTAACTGTTGCACCACTAGTAGTATGTGCAATATTCTATGTTTGCTTTAAGCCCCACGGATTAGAGATGCATGATATTCATAAAGGGGTGAAGACGTGTGCATATTAAAATTTTCTGATTTACTTGTACATGTCGGGTTGTCATTGCTTACTTTTATGGTGACTTGAGGGTCGAGCGGTGAATGAAAGGAGGGTTTATTCGCACTATGACTTCCGGGAGATTGCTGTTTAATATACGGTAGCTTCGAGCACCCAATTACAGGGACAATAATTAGATTTTATCAAAGAGCACCTATAGAGCAGTTACCCTAACGCATGAACTAAATGCTCCTGATAAACTACATAACTATTTTCCAAATTCTTCAATCATTAACACATTCTGTAAAGTTTGTTTAAGCTCATTGTTCTGTTTGTCAGGTAACATTTGCTAATTAATGTATATTGTGCCATTACTGTCATTATCTGCTTTAACAATCGGTCGTATATATAATTGCAAAAGCACTGCTCGTACTTAATCCGCAAGTCTTTAAATAAAAAAGATAAAAGTAATGTAAACTAAACTAGCCGGAAACGAATCCGCCATTATCCTTCTTTCTATCGCCACTAAACACTTATATCACCGTAAGAGTCTTTATTTAAGAAAACGGTTCTTGGCTGATCCAAATAAACGATAGCCTCTATCACTGGCAATGAGAATAGGGGCTTAGGGATGTCTGTAAGAGGAGACTAAACTAAGTCTTCTCCATGCCTCTTCAATATATACTGGTCTCTCAAATAGTTCTCTACTCTCTACAACCCGAAGCGAATAGGAAAGAGATGTCAATGTATGTCGTTTATTTGCAAACGAAAGCCGTACGTTGCGATGTGCTTCGATAATTTTCCAATTGGGAAAGTTTAATTAGATGAGTTCGAAGTTCGAGTTGTGAATAAGATTAAATAATTCAATATATGGACAAAGTTTGTTTTGTTCTTGTATCTTTTACAATAGATGCAATAAAAAAATCCTACTGAAATTATTAATAATTATCATTGTAGTAAGAATTAAAACTAAATTTTCACATATTTATTTTAATATATCTATTGCTATAATTGAGCTTTCTACTAAATTAAAACGAAAAGACTGGGGTAGTTAAAATAGTAATACAAAATTTAATGTGCCATTATTCATTTCGGTTTATAACCTTCCCTATTTTATTTTGTAACTAGAAAAATATCCGCAGAGGTTTATTAAAAACTTTCCCCGTCAATTTCACACCAATATCTTTTGCCCTACCCATAAGAACATGTACCCTTCTTACAAAACATACACCTATGTATCTTCCCTGTGAAAATTGCAATTTCCAACTACGTTTATTAAAAACTTAGCTCGGCCAATTTTCAGCTCCGTTTGAAAAGTTACAAGGTCCCCTTTAACAAAATAATCTTACGACGCCCGTAGGCGTCTTATGCGACATTCTTAATTACACTACGCAGTGCTAGCGATACAGTATTGTGGAGGTGGTCTGGTTTGCTTGCACACAGATATTTCTGCTCGTCACTTGACAGGCGGCATCCGCCCCCGCTGGAAGCATCGCACGCAATATGGATTTACCATTAAGTTCGTCGCGTATTGCACACGCGTGCGCATTGTGAATTGCACGTGTCATAATCGCGCGCGTGGACCAGACTGCGTGGCTCCCGAAAAAGCATCCAGCAAGATGCCAAGATGTTTGTAGGCACTTGAGTTTTTCAAGGAGCTCTCTTAGAGATAGATGGATATTGTAAAAAATATATATTACCTTATTGACAGATACAGTATATGGGTACGATTTTCTAACAGGCTCTTTAAGTCTAACATTGTTCGATTTAAGTAGCAAACTGTTTCAGTTTTAAAATAGAAATTTAGGTATTACCAAATATCTTCCATATATTGATTGTGATTTGAAAGTTTCACAAAGGATTTGCTATAAGTTAGATTATAGTTATAGTTAGTTATAGATTATAAAAGAAGTCTAGGTTCGCACGCAACCCAAGTAGCATAAGTGTAAGCGGTACAGTATACATTGCAGGCGTTTCTAATACACGATAACATTGTGAATGGGTAAAGGCACTTACCTGAATTGTTTCGTTAGAAGAGTACTTTCGCTGTTCCGTCATGCCCACTCCATTACCAGCTCACGCCAAGCACCTGCAACCAAACATACGTTCAATAACAAAATAGAACACAATAATTTATAGCATGTATAAATAATCAATGAACAGAGGGTATTATTAGAAAAACAGCAAAAATAATCTACTGATAGTAATTTATATACATTTTGTATTCGCCTAAACATTAATAATGTTTTATTGAGAGAATAGACATAATAAAATTTTACGATAACTTACACATCAATTTATGACGACATTTCTAAATCGTTCAATCATAAAATACGACATTAATATTCTTAAATGTACTTTATAGTTTGTCCTTGAAGTGAATTTAGCACCTGCATTAAAATAAATCGCGTGACTGAAATTATTAACTAACTTTAAACTTTAAACCTTGAAACATTTGTTCGTCAAATATACGACTGCTATTATCTAGTAAATGATTATTAAATCAATATGTCGTAATGATTCTGTAATATTACATACAGTAAAGTATGTATAACAATACACAATCATCATCAACATAATGCACATAATTATGTGGGTGTTATAATTGACCCCAGTGGGAGAATGATTAGCTACGCCTCTGCGTAATGAGATAGAAACTAGATAATAATAATGAACAGGAAGGTATTTCCATTCAATAATAATCACATACATCATTCTATTAGCACACAAACCGATGGCTATACCGTTCTGAACAATGGCAAACAAATGCAAAAAGGATGAAATTGGCGCCGACATGTTCATGTTACATTGTCGGAACAGTGCGTGGTGGATGGGACGTGGGAGGCAGGTAGGTGAGTGTCGGGGGTGGCAGAGTGCGTGTACATTACACGTACATGCACGTACGTACGTGTCGCAAAGTACAATGGACTATAGGTACATCATTAGAATAAAGCGGCACGCATATACTGTATGTACATACAATTAGACATTCATTCATTCATTCATTCATTCATCATGTAAAACAAAAATATTTAACGGTTAATTTACTATTCATTATGTGATAGAGAATCTTATGAAATATGCATGCATATAAATACTTAGCTAACTACACTACCCTTCTATAATTTAACATTTTCTACACCACTGCCAGTTTCCATAGTTACGCCAACACAATTTGGTCGATTTTGACATTTATCCCAGTAACATGCACGTGTCAAACGTATCTTGTTAGTGTTATTTCAAAAATGAGTGGTAAATATAAAAAACATTTAAAAGAATCACGCGGTCATTTCCCTCCGTTAAGTGTAGTATCAGGTGTTAGTGAGTTCAAATTGGATTACTACGCCCAAAATGCAACAAAACCACTTAGCATCTCCGCCCAAAAGCGACGCCGAATTCAAGAATTACTTCAGAAACAGGTACAAGACACGAAATCTGATTTTGACCGGGAACATATTCAACCATTTCTACCGAAAATCAATAAGCCAAATCGATCTCACGAAGAAATGCGCACTTTCGCAGAATCTGCCCCGCTCTTTGAGATGTCACCAGTTATGAAAGAGATTATTTTAAAGCGTGTGTCACAATATAAACAGTGCAAATTCTTCAGTCAAATTACTAGTGAACTGTTGAAAGAAGTGTCCGTGGATTATTATACGAATTCTATACATGACGTGACAGTAGATAGTAAAGTTGTTCCAGTGCATGGTGAGAGTAGTCGCCCAGAAATATTCGGTTACAAATTCCAGGGACACACAAGCAACTATAGACAATTTCTACGCGTCCGCAAGTATTTAAAGTATAGACTCTTTATCAACTATCCCTTGATGCGTAAACTTTTTGCACATATTATAAAGGAACTACCACAAACCGTAGTAGATTTCCAAGGTGTCCATAATTTAAATGAAAAAACTATAAAGGAAATTAGACTATTGCTCAATAAGAAAATGCGTAGAACTGCACTGTATCTTGAGCAAGAATGGTATAAGAAAGTAGAAAAAATTATAGACGAGGATACAACTCATGTCAGACAAGATTATTTCCCGCATTATTTAGCTGCAGCAACCGGGTTAATTCGTCTGCATGTATCCAACATGATTCGTGCAACTATTGAACAATTCGTTGACGTAGTAGGAGATGAAATGCATACACCGATATTAAAGATACAAATGTTTTATGAAAATGGACTGAAATTATCACCGAATGCTTTACAAATTGAAAAGGAATATTGTGGAATTATCGATGACATTCAAAATACGGCAATCTACATGAAAAGTATTGAATATTTTGTTAAGAGAGATGAGCAAAACAAGTATATAAAATTAGACATTCATGCGAATTTCCTAAAGGAAATGATGATAAAAATGAGGCGAAATATCGTCAAAATTTATAGACCTTTAAATATCTACATAGATAAAATAAAGCGTACGTATGGGCCACTGTATAATCATAAATTATATTCGGAACAAATAAGCGCTACCGATCTAAGTTTTGAGAAAGGTTGTTACTTGATTCAATACTACCACAAGTATGAAATTAAGTTGCGTGAACTGCGGCCATTAAAACATTTTCAAGTATGTATGCTGGATCAGAACCGTATAATTAATCACCTCAAGCAAGCAGCGATCATGATTAACACCATTCTAATGATGCGAATGGAGAACATACTGACGATAGAAACTAGAGATATATGTGATATGTATGAGTTTCTGACAATGCGAGCTAAAACTGTTCCAACGTCCACCGCAGAGATGATCGAACTGTCACAGTACATGATTTCTGCCTCGGTGGAGCATGTAAAGTATTTAGAAGAGCGAGTGCAGGGCGCTATTAAAGACATGATTCAGTTGTGCAATATTACGGATGTAACTCAGGACAGCCTGGATCGATTGGCTACCACAGTGAATTGGGTATATAACATCAAGCCAGTCTTAGAGAAGAATGCTTCAATGCTTGAACGAATGAAGTTCGAGTTTGAAGAACATCTTCAACGAACTGTAGAGAAGTTGAACACTAAGATAAAGAATATGATACCATTCTTAGAGATACTGAACGACATGGATGATTCTGACAGAGCAGCTGAGTATATACTTCAATTACGACCAATGTTAAGAAAGATCAGAGAATTTGATGATATACACGTATGGATAAATAAAGAAGAAACATTGTTTAAGTTTCCTGTTAGTAATTATCCGGAACTGGATGAGATAAAAAGGCATATCTATCCATTCTTCAGACTGATTTGTGTTTGTAACAAATGGAGACGATATTATAACGTATGGATGGATGGACCCTTTGAGCAATTAGATTTCGAGAAGGTTGAAAATGTAGTGGACGAACTGTATAAAGAGTTGCAGAAGACAATTAAAACTTACCGAGCTAAAATCAAACAGATGATAGCGGATAATAACCCGAGAAGGTTCAAAGGTTTAGTGGATGATCCTGATCCTTTAAATTTGCCAGCTCCTTTGAAACTCTGCACGAAAACTATGCAATATATCAAAGATTTTCGGCCAACAATGGCTGTTGTGTCAATTTTCTGCAGTTCAGCGTTATGCCAACGGCATTGGGATGAAATGTCCGAGATCTCTGGTTACGACATGACACCAGACGCTGGTACAACACTTCGTAAGTTAGTAGACAAAGGGTTCGGTCCATATCTGGACAAGTACGAGATCATTAGTACGGGTGCAGTGAAGGAACGACAACTGTGGTTAAATTTACAGAAAATGATGAATGAATGGGAGGATATCAGGTTCAAAACCAGTGAATACAAGGACACTAAAATAACAATCTTAACGGCACTGGATGATATACAAGCGGTGTTAGATGATCACATTATTAAAACGTTAACACTACGTGGCTCGGTGTTTGTAAAACATTTCGAAGCGACAGTTAAAGCATGGTACGATAAAATAATGCGAATGAATAACACTATAGAAGAATGGGGTAAAGTTCAGAGTCAATGGTTGTACCTTTTACCGATATTTTCCTCCAAAGATATTATAGCTCAGATGCCGGAAGAGGGTGTTCTCTTTAAACAAGTTGACAACACCTACAGACGATATATGCAAGCAGTACAGAAGGACAATAAAGTCACTTCAACAGCTGGAGCTCTTGGTATGCTGGAGGCAATGGTAGAGTGTACCGAACTTCTGGATAAAATCAACGATGGTGTAGCCAATTACTTGGAAAAGAAACGACTCTATTTCTCCAGATTCTTCTTCCTCTCCAACGATGAAATGCTAGAGATCTTATCTGAAACCAAGGACCCACTTAGAGTACAACCACATTTACGTAAATGTTTCGAAGGAATCAACAAACTAGAATTTAATGATAAACTAGAAATTCTAGGAATGTTCAGCCAAGAGAATGAGAAAATTAATTTCGTGTCCACGATAAACACGGAAGAAACACATGGTAGTGTAGAGAAATGGTTGGTACAAGTTGAAGAGCAAATGAAAATGTCAGTACGAAATGAAATATTGAACAGTTATGAAAATTACAAGACCAACAGTCGTACCAACTGGGTACAAATGTGGCCGGGCCAAGTTGTTTTGGCTGTATCACAAATATACTGGACTGCAAATGTTCATGCCTGTTTATGTGCTGAGCCGAAGCGTAAGTTAGTAGATTTTCATCAAGAACTAATGCAACAGTTGCAAGATATAGTTGCGTTAATTCGCTCGCCAAAGATCACAAACTTAATTCGAATTACTATAAAGGCATTGATCGTCTTGGATGTACATGCTAAAGATGTTGTGAAAGATTTAATTAAGGACGGCGTTCGTTTGGATTCTGAATTTAAATGGTTATCTCAGCTTCGGTACTACTGGGATGAAGAATGTCTTGTACGTATGATTAATGCTACTGTTCCTTATGCGTATGAATATCTAGGCAACTCTGATCGATTAGTTATTACGCCACTGACAGATCGATGCTATCGGACATTGATTGGAGCATATCATCTGCACTTGAACGGAGCTCCTGAAGGACCAGCTGGTACAGGGAAAACAGAAACCACCAAGGATTTAGCGAAAGCGTTAGCTGTTCAGTGCGTAGTGTTCAACTGTTCTGATGGTTTAGATTACAAGGCAATGGGCAAGTTCTTTAAAGGTTTAGCATCAGCAGGTGCATGGGCTTGTTTCGACGAATTCAATCGTATTGAACTTGAAGTACTTTCAGTGGTAGCTCAGCAGATTCTCAGCATAGTTCTCGCAGTACGCGCCAATTTAACAAAGTTTGTATTTGAAGGAACAGAACTTGTACTAAATCCTGCTGTGTACATATGTATTACTATGAATCCTGGCTACGCGGGAAGATCAGAGTTACCAGATAACTTAAAAGTGCTGTTCAGAACTGTAGCTATGATGGTGCCGGATTATGCAATGATCGGAGAAATATCTCTCTACTCGTATGGATTCAACAATGCACGAACACTGTCTGTTAAAATAGTTACAACATATCGTTTGTGTTC
The DNA here is from genome assembly GCA_022063505.1 of Calosoma granatense. Lineage (NCBI taxonomy): Eukaryota > Metazoa > Arthropoda > Insecta > Coleoptera > Carabidae > Calosoma > Calosoma granatense. Next base: position 233,540 of record JAGJTL010005996.1, on the reverse strand, counting down.
TGAACAACTTTCATCACAAAATCATTACGATTATGGAATGCGAGCTGTTAAAACAGTACTGTCTGCATGTGGTAATATTAAACGAAAGTTTCCCAATGAAAACGAAGATATATTGTTGCTAAGATCGCTTATTGATGTGAATTTGCCAAAGTTCTTAAGTCATGATGTACCACTCTTTGAAGGCATCATTTCAGATTTGTTTCCCGGTATAACATTGCCTTCACCGGACTATACAGATATAATTGCAGCTTGTAAGATTGCATGCGAACAACGGAATCTTCAACCGCGCGAAATATTCATGGTAAAGATTATTCAAACGTATGAAATGATGATTGTTCGGCATGGATTCATGATGGTAGGAGATCCGTTCAGTGGAAAGACCAGTACATTAAAAGTTCTTGCAGATGCACTGACAATTATGCACAAGAAAGGCTTAGATCAAGTACCAGTTAATTATCAGTTTATCAATCCCAAAAGTATAACTATGGGACAATTGTACGGCCAATTTGATCCAGTATCTTATGAATGGACAGACGGAGTAGTAGCTACATGTTATCGTAGATTTGCAATGGACCAATCTCCAGACAGAAATTGGGTGATATTTGATGGGCCTGTAGATGCAGTATGGATTGAAAACATGAACACAGTGCTTGATGATAACAAGAAATTATGCTTGACATCTGGCGAAGTAATATCTATGACTAATTCAATGTCAATGATCTTCGAAGTGATGGATTTAGCACAAGCCTCGCCTGCAACAGTATCACGTTGTGGAATGATATACATGGAATCAGGAAACTTAGGTTGGCGCCCATTTTTCGAGTCCTGGAAAGCCAAATTGAACCCTAACTGGTTAGAAGGAAACGAAGCTTTGCTTGATACGTTATTTGATTGGATAATACCAGCTTGTCTTGAGTTTATCCGCAAAAAATGTCGCCAATATGTTTACCCTGGTGATATAAACTTAGTAATGTCGACGATGAAAATATTCGAAATGACGATGGATGATGCGTGCGATGAATACTATGATGAAACTAAGAATGTTCCTGCTTGGATTCAAGCTACAATGATGATGTCGGTTGTATGGGGTTTAGCTGGAATCCTCGACGTAGATTCACGTCTGAAATTCGATGAATTCTATAAAGAACTATGGAAAGGAAATAATGAGGGATATCCGATACCAGAAATGGAAAAGATAGAAGTTCCCATTCCTAGTGAAGGTCCTTTCATGGACTTTCTCTACGTTTACAAAACTCAGAAAGGTAGTTGGAAATACTGGCCTGATATTGTTCGTCAACAGAAAATCAATGATGAAGCTAGCATGTCTCAGATCTTAGTACCTACTTTAGATACCGCACGATATGCAAACATGATTGAAATATTAATCAAACACAACTATCCTGTACTACTAGTAGGTCCGACCGGAACCGGTAAGAGTTTCTACATGCAAGACATGTTGATGAACAAGCTAGATCAAGAAAAATTCGAACCAGCTTTCGTTACTTTCACAGCTCAGACACAAGCAAACCAGACACAAGATTTGATTATATCTAAACTGGTGAAAGGTAAACGAGGTAACTATGGTGCACCTGCAGGCAAGCGTTCTGTTATTTTTATTGATGATCTTAACATGCCAGCCAAGGAAGTGTACGGAGCACAGCCTCCGATTGAACTTCTGCGCATGTTTTTTGATCATGGCCACTGGTACAATGTGAAGGACACTAAAGAGATATATCTACACAATGTTCTACTGGTGGGTGCAATGGGATTAGTTGGTGGCAGCAGACAGGATGTATACGCGAGATTTTTAAGACACTTTACCATACTGTCCATCAATGATTTCTCAGATGAAAGTATGACAAAGATTTTCAGTTTTGTACTACTAATAGCTTTAAAACGTAACGGTTTTGCTACTGATGTTATGACAAGTGTTCAGTGTATTGTAAATGCGACTCTGGACCTCTATAAATCAGCTAATAAGGAGTTACTACCTACTCCGGCTAAATCACATTATATTTTCAACTTACGGGACTTTTCACGCGTGATACAAGGATGCGGATTATTGAAAAAAGATAATGTAGATAATAAGAAAATATTTCCAAAGATATGGGTACACGAAAGTCTAAGAATATTCTACGACAGGCTAATTGATAACGCGGACAAACATTGGCTGTATGAGAAACTTCGTGAATGTGTCAGAGAATTTTTCAAAGAACATTTTGATACTGTATTCGAGAATTTGAGAAATGCAGATGGTACAGTCACAGAAGAAACGTTACAGAATCTTTTATTTGGAACATACTTGGATATGGATGCTTCAGAAGATGACAAAAAATATGAGGAAATAGAATCAATCGATGCATTTAAGGAAATTGCATTAAATTGTTTGGAGGAATATAATTCTACACATAAGACTAAAATGGATATTGTACTGTTTCGGTATGCGTTAGAACATTTGTCTAAATTATGTCGGATTCTTTCAATGCCGAGAGGTAGCGCTTTACTGGTTGGTATCGGAGGATCAGGAAGGCAATCACTGACTCGTCTTGCCACAGCCATATCGGGCTATAACATTTACCAGCCTGAGATCACCAAGAACTATGGTCTGAATGAATTTCGTGATGACATTAAAGTGGTGCTAAAGGAATCAGGTGGTCTTGGAAAACATACGGTAAGTATTTGCACAGTTATATCTCAGTGTATGAATAATATTTTAAAGGAGACAAGGTCAGACTGGACACAGAAGATTGCGTGAATATTCTCACGGGGAGTTGCATGAAAAACCCGCATCGCATTTATACAATATTTCCAGTCCGAACTTGTAACAAAATAATTATATTAAAACATAACTTACTTGTTATCTTAATATCTATAGGTATTTCTATTCACTGAAGATCAGTTGAAGGAAGATTCTTTCTTGCAAGACATAGACAGCTTACTGAATTCTGGAGAAGTGCCTAATCTCTATGCTATTGATGAAAAACAGGAAATTCTTGAGCTGGTACGTCTGGCAGCACAAGGAGGTAATCGCAACTTGGATATAAGTCCACTGGCTGTCTTCTCATTCTTTATCAATCGATGTAAGGAGAAGCTGCACATTATACTAAGCTTTAGTCCCATCGGTGCTTCATTCCGCAGTCGGCTTCGTCTCTATCCGTCATTGGTTAACTGTTGCACTATCGACTGGTACGAGGCTTGGCCTGAAGAAGCTCTTGAAATGGTTGCTGATCACTGGATGAAAGATTTAAATGTATCTGATAATATCAAAACTGCAGCTATCAAAGCATGCAAATACTTCCACGTACAGGCACGAGATATTTCTGATGCGTTCTTCAAACAGTACGGTAGAAAATCGTACATCACATCCGCTTCATACTTGGATTTAATCATATCATATCAGATATTGACTAATAAGAAACAAACAGAAGTGATGCTGGCAAAGAATCGGTATTTATCTGGTCTGGATAAGTTAGACTTTGCAGCCGAACAAGTAACTGTTATGCAGAAATCACTGGAAGAACTTCAGCCACAGTTAAAGGAGATGACGGAGAAAGCAACAGCCATGTTGTTGGAAATAGAACGTGAGACGTTAGAGGTGGAACATGCTTCCATGTTGGTGCGAGAAGATGAGAAGGTAGCCAATGTACAAGCAGCAGCTGCACAGGCCCTGAAAGCAGAATGTGAAGCAGATTTAGCTCAAGCGATCCCCATCTTAGAAGAAGCGATTGAAGCTTTGAATACGTTGAAACCTTCAGACATTACCTTGGTCAAATCTATGAAGAATCCGCCAGCAGCTATCAAACTTGTAATGGCAGCCGTGTGTGTCATGAAAGATATAAAACCTGATCGAGTTCCGGATCCAGCAACTGGCAGGATGCAACTAGATTACTGGGGTCCAAGTAAACGAATCCTCGGTGAAATGAACTTCTTACAACAATTAAAAGACTTCGACAAAGATCACATTTCTATTACGATCATGACACGAATTCGCAAGGAATATCTACCACACAAAGATTTTAAACCGGAAATTGTAGCGAAGGCTTCTAGTGCAGCTGAAGGTCTGTGTAAGTGGATTATAGCTATGGACTTGTATGATGCTGTGGCCAGAGAGGTTGCTCCTAAAAAAGAGAAGTTAGAAAAAGCCGAAGCTGAGTATCAAGCAACTATGGCAATTTTGCAAGAGAAAAGAGATCAGGTAGCTCGATTAGAACAAAGATTGGCTGATCTAAACGAGCAATTAGTTGTAGCTCAGAATGAACAGCAACGTCTTCAAGATGAGGTGAATTTATGCTCAGAAAAACTTGTGCGGGCCAAGAAACTTATCGGTGGTCTCGGTGGCGAGAAAACCAGATGGATATCAGCCGCTGAAGATTTACAGAAACAGTACGACTGTCTGCCAGGCGATATCTTAATATCATGTGGAGTTATCGCGTATTTAGCGCCATTCATAATGCTAATCCGCGCGCAGTCAATTGAAAATTGGCAAGCATTTTGTAAAGAACAAGCCATTCCTTGCTCCACTGAATATGACTTTTGTAAAGTACTGGGATCAGATATAACTATTCAAGAGTGGTACATTACCAGCTTGCCTAGAGATTCATTCTCCACTCAAAATGCAATCATCCAGAATACATCAAAAAGATGGTCGTTATTAATAGATCCGCAAAATCAGGCAAATAAATGGATTAAAACTATGGAGAAAGCTAACAACTTAGAGGTTGTCAAGTTTTCTGATCAGAATTACATGAAGATAATTGAACAGTGCATTGAGTTTGGAAAGCCGGTTTTAGTGGAAAATATTTGGGAAATGCTGGAGGCTCCACTGGATCCGTTGTTGAACAAGAAAACCTTTAAACAAGGTGGAATAGAGGTTATTAGTCTTGGTGACAGTGTTATTCCGTATCATCCAAAGTTCCGGTTGTATTTGACGTCAAAACTACGTAATCCACACTATATGCCTGAAGTATTTAATAAGGTAACTATCGTAAACTTTGCCTTAACGGCAGAAGGCTTGGAAGATCAACTTTTGGGTATAGTCGTGGCCAATGAGAGGCCAGATCTGCAGAAACAAAAGGAGAATCTGGTAGTAGAAAGTGCCGAGAATAGATCTGCCTTAAAAGAAGTTGAAGACAGCATCTTAAAGACACTGTCAGAGACAGAAGGCAATATTCTTGAGAACGAGACGGCGATTCGTGTATTAGATTCTGCCAAAACATTAGCTTCAGGCATAATACAGAAACAGGCGGTGACTAAGAAAACTGAAGAGACGATTGAAGTATTCCGACAGGCTTACAGACCGGCTGCAGCTTATTCTACCGTGCTTTATTACTCTATTGCGGATTTACCAAATGTTGATCCCATGTACCAGTATTCATTGAACTGGTTTATAGGACTGTATCGTACGTCGGTTCTTAATAGTACCAAGTCGAATGTTCTAGAAGAACGCATTGGTTGTATTACGGATGTGTTTACTTTCAACTTATACTCAAACGTATGTCGTTCTTTGTTTGAAAAAGATAAACTTCTGTATTCCTTTGTGCTATGTACCAAAATAATGATCTTCAAGAAACAACTGGACACCGCTGAGTATATTTTCTTTCTAACTGGAGGAGTGAATGTTGAGAACCCACTTGAAAATCCTGCACCTGACTGGCTGAGTTACAAATCTTGGGATGAGTTCTGTCGGCTGAGTGATTTGCCTGCGTTCAACGGATTTATAGATAGTTTTCGTAAAACTGTGTCCGAATGGCACGCATTGTATGACCATGTCCAGCCACAACAATCACCATTACCCAAACCATGGGAATCTAAGTTATCAGCATTTGAAAAGTTGATGATAATAAAAATAATTCGTCCTGATAAACTATTGATGTGCATGCATCAATTTATAGATAAAACTCTGGGCAACCAGTACGTTTCTCCACCGCCATTTGATTTGCTCAAATCTTATGCTGACTCAAATAATCTCTGTCCACTGATCTTTATTTTATCGCCTGGCGCGGATCCAATTATGGCTTTGAACAAGTTTGCTGAACGCAAAGGTTTCAGTAATAAGTTCAACTCGATATCGCTAGGTCAAGGACAAGGGCCTATTGCTGAACAAATGATTCGTGATGCAATGCAAGAAGGATCCTGGGTATGCTTACAGAATTGTCATCTGGCTTTATCCTGGATGCCACGTTTAGAAAAACTGTGCGAACTTCTCGATGACCGAAATACGCATGATGCATTTCGTTTATGGTTAACTAGTTACCCGTCGGATAAATTCCCGGTTTCCATCCTACAAAATGGAGTCAAAATCACAAATGAACCTCCGACAGGACTACACCAGAACTTACGTCTTTCATTCATCTCGGATCCGATTAAAGATCCAAATTTTTTCACCAGTCTGCACGGTAAAGAAAGCTGGTTTACTAAATTCCTCTACGCTATTTGTTTCTTCCATGCTGTTGTACAAGAAAGACGAACGTTCGGTCCGTTAGGCTGGAATATTCCATACGGATTCAACGATTCCGATCTTCATATTTCAATCCAGCAGCTGCAAATGTTTCTCGGAGAATATGAAGAGGTTCCATATGAAGCGTTACTTTATTTGATTGGAGAATGTAACTATGGTGGCCGTGTTACCGATGATTGGGACCGAAGGTTGATAGTAACTATTCTTGATGATTTTATCAACGAAGATGTAATTTCCAAGAAAGGCTATGTGTTTTCTGACAGTGGCAAATGTTACGGATTGCCAGAAAAGATAACCTACGACGATTATATTGATTTTATAGATAAACTGCCTGAACATCATCCTCCAGAGGTGTTCGGGCTGCATAAGAACGCGGGAATAACTCGTGATTTGCAGAATACGTCGGTGATGACATCATCTTTGTTGCTACTTGAAGGAGAAGTTGCAACTGGTGGTGGTGAAACAGATGAATTACTTCTTCAGCTTACAAGCGAGATACTATCAAAACTACCAAAAAATTTCGACCTGGAAAAAGCGAAAACAAAATACCCGGTAGATTATTCAGAATCAATGAATACTGTCTTAGTACAAGAGCTGGAACGATTTAACAAATTGTTATCAGTAATGCGATCAGGATTACGAGTACTACAACAAGCCATTCATGGACTTGTAGTAATGACTCCTGATCTTGAAATGTTGTCCAATTCAGTCCTGCTTGGTCGTATACCTGCCGCATGGGCCAAAGTATCGTATCCAAGTCTAAAATTTTTAGCAAACTACGTAACTGATTTTTTTGAACGAATTGCGTTCTTACAAAAGTGGCATGATATAGGAAAGCCAAGTACTTTCTGGCTGTCAGGTTTTTTCTTCACTCAAGCTTTTCTTACTGGAGCGAAACAAAATCATGCAAGAAAATACACGATACCAATCGATCAGTTGGACTTTGATCATGAAATTATCGGAGTAGACTCTAAGGACGTACCAGCGCCAGAAGGTGTGTATGTGAATGGACTATTCGTGGATGGTGCACGTTGGGATAGGCAAGAAGGGGCGTTAGCAGAACAAAAACCGAAGATTTTGTGGGATACATTACCAGTTATCTGGCTCAAGCCGATACTAATTGAGAAATTCGACGTTAAAGGAAGATACAGATCTCCTGTTTATAAAACATCTGAACGGAGGGGTACACTGTCGACTACGGGCCATTCAACGAACTATGTTTTACCAATCTATCTGAATACAAAAATTAAACCATCGCATTGGGTAAAAAGATCAGTAGCATTACTGTGCCAATTAGATTGATTACTGACATTTATACTAACTCAACTATTATTTTCACTGAACATATATACATTATTATACACATATTATTATATTATATCAAATGTAAACTACTGTAATTTGAAATGTATAATAAAAGGTATGATTTATATCGATTTACAGCACTAAACCTGTCCATGATAATTTATTATAGCAAGTCATTAATGCATTATAAATAGATCCTGTGTAAAACATTGTCCTTCTGTTGAATAAATCTATCATAACACTAATTCTCCCTCTGGCCTAGTTCATATGAATCAATAATGCCAAAACTTGCCGAGCTGTAATTAATTACGAATAGTAAATATAAGTGAAAGGGTAGCTGCACTAAGTAGTGTGTGTGCCGCAACCCCTAAATACTGATTCCTGACTTGCACGTGAGACACACGTGTAACTGTCACTAATATCACATCCGGTGTCGGTAGTTTCCCAAAGTCGTGACCAGGTGCAACTGCTACACTTGACCAATCAATAAACCGGACACTATTTGCGGAAATACACACCGCACCGGGGATCATAGTTCACCCGTGCAGCACTTCTACATGCAATGGACAAACATATGGAGACGGATATCAGATGACAGATTAGGAAACATAATATTTATACGTAGGTGACATTGACGATACACAGAATAAGACTGCTTCTTAGAACTGGTGAATTAGTATGATTGATGATGCAGATTATGCAGTACAGTGTCGGACTCGGTAAGGAAACTAGTCAGCAAAAGACAAACTGTACTCTTTTAACATAAATTAATATTTATAGCAGGAGCGTTTTCCAAGGGCGTCCTAATCCAGCATACTGTTTAAAATCAGTAAAAAAAATTCGAATAATATACTATAATTCTCTGCTTTCTTTACCTTAAAATATACTTTCCTAAATGCTGTTGTTAAAAATAGTCAGCACGATGTCAAAATGGTCTTCTACCTGGGTGCCATTGAAGATGGTTAAATGTATCTATTGTATTTTTAACACACTGAAGATCATAAAGGTTCTGTTAAACTAAACGTATGGGCCTACAATTGTCATGGATGAGGCATGGTAATAGTAAGGTATCTTGTACATATAGATACTGCTCTACTTGAAAATATATCGCCGCCGCTGGAAATGTAATTCGTGATTCACAATACTCTATTTACATTCTTAGTTATGCAACATACAATAACCACAAGAATAATTATACCATTTAAAACATGTACTTCATGCAATGATTAGAATGTTCTATATGTAAGGATCACGATATACATACAAACTGTTTCTTTCTCTCAATAAATACGAATATAACATGAAACATTTATCTCTGTTTATTATCATGTTTTTTCAACGCTATAGTAATATTTCTAATAGTAGTAACCAATGTTTCCTCTGTGGACTATCAGAGGAACAGTTTTAAAGACTTTATCTCCAGAATGAAGTGTGAAGAAACCCGATTATTCACTGATATATACACATATGTGTTATCTGCATCAACTAGGAACTTTACTACACCCTTGAATTCTCTGTCGCGTCCCTTTTGAAATATTATTGAAACATATCATTTTGTCAGTTATAACTATGGAATATTAGAGTGGTCAATTTAACTTTTTAGTAAAGTTGAGAAAAAATTTCGAACTCTTAAGAGGATGTTTGTACCTTCGGTAAGAGACTGCTTGTCGAAAACTATTGCAATATATTCGTTTCTTCTTGCAAAAAGAACTAGCCAAAGGTACAAATGTACATTGTATACTAAAGTACTCGCTAACATAGTATAGAAAACAAGGCAGGACAAGTGTATTGAATTGCATACACCCGCACAATACAGACACACATGTATTACATAGGTATACCCGCACATTATACCCACACACACACACATAAAACTATAATACATAGACGTACATGCATAGGGAAATATGTAACGTTATACTCGTGCACTTTTACTTTTAACACGGAAACATTTTGCTGAACAAGCGTCTTGCAAATAACATTTGCATAATACCGTCAAGAAATGAAGTTTTATAAGTATAGTATGACTTAGAATAGCCGCATATTTGTTCAGATTTTTATTAATGTACTTTATTAAAAACCTTTGAACAATATGTAATAAAATATACGCTTCATAAAGTTTATTACCACGAATTGAAAGTGTGAAGATATTAGTAAAGTTTTAGCTGTTTAACAATCAAATTGAAACAATAATCAATTCTGATTTTTTCTCTTATATTATTGCCGATTAATTAAGATAAAATTCTATGAAGAGATTGCCACCCTTAACAATTAAAAAAGGAACTTTGAACCAAGGATGATATATTGTAGTAGGTATTCAAAAAAATAATCCTAAATTGCTTCAAAATAGTTGCAAAGTTCTTGCCCAATTATATGATCCGTTTGTAACGCGCGTTAAACTAGAATTTTTGTTTCAACAATTGACTTACCAAAAAATTAACAATTCCTCGTCCACTAATCAACAATAAAAAAACACAACACAACAATCACAATGAGTGAAGTTAACAAAACAATGTTCTCGCAACAATCGGATATTCAAAGTGCAAAGTGACGATTACGACGGACGCATGTGAGTTTCATATTGGCGAGCAGCACGCATATGGCGTGCGTACAGAGCAAAGCACGCGAACAGACTAACATACGCCTACACACACCAGGACAGGATCATGTGGACATAAGGGATACGAGAAGGACCTGCGCATCGCAGAATAATAGGTTAATTTACTTCTGCCTCTCAATTAAAAACACCCCTCTAATATATACGCTCGTCGTGCTGGAAAATGATAAAGCTTATTTAGCGAAAAATAACAATTTGTTTATTCACACAATCAAAGGGCAGTCTAACACCGTTTATTAAACGATATACGTTAACTACGATAGATTAGACAAGTATTTAATAAATGAAAAAGATAGACCGCAGTTTATATTCTGAATGAAACATGTAATAATTATAGGAATAATAGATCAACTATACGTACTTGTGTTATACTTTGTAGATATTTGGTTTTCATTGAGGAATTATAGAATGTACTATTACAACACCACTACTTTGTCGCGGAAGACTAAGGAACTACTGAGACAATTGGATCAATGGATTTTTCATAGATTTATTGAGTGAATAAAATCTGTGGAATGATAAAAAATTATATTTATGCTTAAACTTCACAAATAATACAGTGACATGATGTAAAAAACATTGTACTAAATAATATAAATATCCACAATAAAAGTTCCATGTACCATCATCATATAGCAACAGGAATAGATTGTATATTCTGGCTCTGTAGTTAGCTAGCTAGCTAGTTAGCTCCTAGGTACATGTAAATGAACGTAATATTGTATGCAGTAGGGTGTAGCATAGTATTTATTATCTGGCTGGTCGGTTTTTTCTAAATAGTTTATAATAAATAATACTTTAAATCGTTTTATACATGCTAAAAGTAAATGTTAATATTAGTATTTATTATATTAATCATAGCTATTATATCCTATTAATACAATAGTATTGCAATAGATTCATTTGATAAGCTATATTTTCTCAAAACATGTTTCAAAAATATAATCTCTCGATTTAAAACAACTATATCCTCACAGACAAATGCAAGTAAATGTGATTTCCTTTATTCGAAGTGGTAGTAACAGTAATTAATCATATTTATATATGTATAATTGATTGATAAGACGAATAAGAATAAAATTACTTGGTACATAAAAAAGAAAACAAAACAAATGCGTAATGAAAGTATAATGTAAAATAATATAAAAACTTTTGTATTTCTTTAAAAATAAATAATACGATTCAAAAAAAATCTTTGGTAGAGAATTTCACGTTTTGACAATCACTTTGGACTTAATTTAAACTATGACGTT